>JZKD02S2008397.1:12320-33705 GCA_000966675.3 Picea glauca | reverse complement strand
GGGTCATCTAGTGAAATGCCAAGCTTTAACTTGATCGTGTCTAGGATTTATTTTTTAGAACTCACCACTAAATTTTCCATTCGAATGTCTCGTAAATTTACCATGTCTTGATGGGCATTGGGGCTGTGATAGCTTATGAGATTTATAAGTGTGTTAGCCCTCGAGTTGTTTCTAATCATGATTTATAAGATTTTGGTTTATGATTGGAATCATGATATGCTAGGAATATGGAAATTTGAGCATGTGTGGCATGGCCTTGACATTGTGTGCCACATGTTGCCAACAAAGGCCCATGAGTTCATGGATTACAAAAAGAATCCTTGACCCGAGCCTCATAATGGGCTCTACTTGAAAAAGTACTATGCGTAAGAAGCAATGTTGTGTAGTGCTTTGTACCATATTGTATTTTTAAGGCTTTTGTTTTTAAAGTTTTTCATTACAAAGCACGAGTTGTTATCGAAGGTTTATATTGGATTTATTAAATTTTGGACTAGTGTTGTTGATCATGTATACAAAACTTTGGATACATTTTCTTTGGTATTTTTATGATGATTTGTATTGTTTAGTGAGGTATGTGTTTCTATCTAGCATATAGCAATAGGTTTTTCCCTACATTCCAATCTTGCATTATTAACCATCTATTTGTCAACATTATTCCTTAGGTTCTATCCCACTAGGTTGCAACATTAGTCTTTCTCTCTATTGCACGTCGTAATGTAGTGCCTACCTTACATGGGCTGCCTTATTTATTATTCCCTTTTCCATTTGGCGCCTATGTTCTATTTATCCATAGGCCCATGAACTCTTATTTAGCATTGCCATGACTTAAAAGTTGAGACCCCATGCTTCTCTCTTAATCTTTTTCTGACCATGTCTTGAAGGGGTTCGAGTTATTTTTGTTTCTTTATGGTTGCATGTTCTTATTGACCACTTGTGTCCCAGTGCATACTACTATGCTGCCATTTGCTTGATCATACTTATTACCATTGTAGTCATTATTGACCATTTGTCATTTGTATCCATTTGCCTCCGTTTTGGGACCATTTATAACAATAAATGAATATTACTTACAAAAACATTTTTGGCATTTGTTTTGCATAGGTCTATTCCATGTTCTTGGAATCTAATTGCATGCCATTGAGCCACTTGTTTTCTCCAATGCAACATATTTTTCTCTCTTATATGGCATAAAAAACGACAAAATGATATGAATCTATTCAATGAAAGGCTAAGATCAATCTACTTGATGATAATTTAAAAAAAAGTGTCATCTTACATGAAGTGGTCTCCGAGTGGAATTAGATTCCTTGAATACGAAAACAAGTGTTTGAATTTTGAAAATGAAAGAATGGATTGCACGTTGAAGTAACCACCTTGCTAAGTTGTATGAAAACGTAGTATATGGGATCATTCAGCGAGTGTTCATCCAAGCGATCACCTCAATCACCCTCTTCTAAGTTGTCTCAAACAATAATTGAAAATACATTCAAGCGATCAGGCGGTGCACAGCAAAGCGTTCACCTCAGTAATCCATTCAGGCGGTGCACAACCATGTGACTTTTAAACGATGAAGTCAATAGTCAGCAACCATTCAGGCGGTGCACAGCCAAGCATTCACCTCAGCCAAGAAATTTGATTCACTACAGACACCATTGTTTGTCATATATTCGATTTTTTCATATTGAAAATTCAACTGTTACATGATACATGAATAGTTGATTCACTACAGACACATTTGTTTGTCATATATTAGATTTTTTCATATTGAAAAATTAACAACTTTTTGAATTATTCTATATTGAAAACTCAACTAAATTTTTTGAATTATTTCATATTGAAAACTCAACAATTACATAGCACTCTAATAGTTTATTTACAATAGACTTAAGTATTTGTCATATACTCAATTATTCCATATTGAAAATAACTGTTATTGAAAATTTCTGAATTATTTCATATTAAAAATTCAACAACCACATTTCATGTGGTACACTGAAAATTCAACCGTTTTACATTCTGAAAATTCCTTGCATGAGCACGACGTCAAGTTACATTCTGTTGTCATTATTTACACAAACAATGTTTTTGATTAACTGCATTAACTGCGGTCGCACAGACTTTTTAATTAGTGTATATTCAAAATTTAAATTTTACCGTTTACATTTTTATATTAAGAAATCCTAGTTCTTCCAGAAGAGATATGTCAACTTCACGTAATCATACTAATAAATTTATCTATAAATTTTAGTATTTATGATTTTCTTAACTTTTTAAAGAAAAATTAAATTATCTATAAAATTAATTAAAATTTAACTTTAAAAAAAAATCCATATTCTTAATAGTTAAATCTATTTAAACTCTACAAAGTGTTGTTGCTATTATTATTATTATTAAATTGTAATTTTAAAAAAAAATCCATATTCTTAATAGTTAAATCTATTTAAACTCTACAAAGTGTTGTTGCTATTATTATTATTATTAAATTGTAGATCTTAATAATAGCTATTTTTTTATTGTTATCTTTTTACATTTTTATTTTAAGGAGTATAATCATTTTTTTATTAGTTTGATAAATTTCCACATAAACTTGGAACATATTAAGAAACTGCTTATAAGAACAAATCAAATATCAGCACATAGTATATTACTTGGTAAAAACCTTCAAAGGAGAAACTGGTCCACAACCCTACCCAAATGCTCATACTTGAGGCAATATATATTAATCCAAAAGGAAAATATTTTACATATGAGTTTCTCACAATCTATGCAAATGACCCTATATGCTCATTAGATCGTCGATCAATTGGCTATGAGTTTCAAAGAGAAGATGAGCCATCAGATTACTTTATGTCTACAACATATCCTGATAATTACAAATGCATACTAGATAAAGAAACATACTAGTGGAACATACTTTAACCTAAAGACAAATTAGACTAAGTTGACCTTAACTAGCTTCTAAGTGTCTAAATATTTTAACATCCCTCCATAATAACAACATGGGATATGATTGAAGGATTTACAAAGGTCACACAATAGGAGAAGGAAGGAGGCATCAGAGTCTATCCTCGTTTAATGAAAACATCCTAAAATCCTAACATAGATTGAAGTTTGAAAAGCTTTGCTTTTGTAAGAGACTTTGTGAAAATGTCTACAATTTCATCATCTACAGGGAAAAAAAACACACTTCAAGAATGAGATCCTGAATAAGATTTCTGATGAAGCGCATGTGTAGCTTAGTGTGTAGGTCATTAACACAAAGAAAAAGTATTATGAGATGGTTACCTAATTTCTTGGTATAGACATTGGGGTTAAAATGACATCTGAAAAAGCTAGTGTCAAGAAGAAAGCTAACCATTTTAGCATACCAAGTCTAATGAGCTTCCTTAAGACCATAGATAGATTTATTATTGTGAAAAGCAGGGTTGGAGTCATTTTGAGCATAGCCAGGAGGTTGTTCCATGTAAATTTATTCTTGCAAATATCCATGTAAGAAGGCACATTTAACATCCATCTGATAGATCTCCCATTTATGTAAAGCAGCAAGGGCTAGAACAAGGTGGATGGAATTCATTTTGGCTACGGGGGAATACACTTCATTATAATCAATACCGTCAACTTGAGAAAATCCTTTGGCAACTAACCGAGACTTATGTCTTTCAACACTTCCATCATATGCATACTTAGTTCTATACACTCATTTACATATGACAAGTTTTATTTCTATACACTCATTTACATATGACAAGTTTTATTTACATATATCATTATTGGGAGTAGGAGTTGGTTGCTTTAAAAAGAGAGAGATAGTCATTAAATAAACTTGAACTATTAAGTAAATTATTTGAAATACATTTCTTTGTAACATTTCCGTTCAAACTTGCAAGTAAAATATATTTAACAACATGGCAATCTAAGAGCGTACCTTTATACCATAAAAACATAAAAACAAAACAATTGGAATTTATGTTTTTTTTCATCTTTGATATATCTCTTCCACCATGTTGACAGTATGAAAAGGAGCAATTGGAATTTATGTTTTTTAGCATTGATATATCTCTTCCCCAACGTCATAGTATGAAATGGTGTGTTTGAATTTTGAAAATGAAAAATGTGATAATGGATAGTTTGAGACTTTCGGATAATGAAGTCAATAGTCATTAACCACTAACAAGGTGCATATTCAAGTGAATTGGTGATGGCAATCACCTGATTGAACTCATACAAAGTTGACTCCTACCATTGATTGCATGAAAACACAGTTTTCCATATTTTTGAAAATGAAATCATTGATCCTGATCGAGGAGGATATCGGTGGCCACCCACCTATTCCAACTGGCTCAAATAGTATTTCGACAATTTGCTATTTTTTGCAGTTTTTCGGGTCCTAAACTTTTGGGACCATGAGGGCCTAAACGATGTTTTTTGGCAATCAGGAACCTCAATCATCGCCAAAGAAATGATTGATCCCTCTAAATGAATCTCATCATCAATACCTTTCCAATGAGCTATCGTGCGCCTGAAACGAAGATCGTATGAAAAATTTACGAGCCTGGGAAGTTAATTTACTAACTTACCCCAATGGGGCCCATATGATTTTTGGCGTTTCATCTCCTAGGGTTAGGTTTTTTGGATGTCTAGGGTTTTGGAATTGATGTTTATTGTAAAAATTCCTTCAGAGCCTCATTGTACTCATCTTCTTGTGAATGAGTGTAGCCGTCACATCTCTTCTCAGAGATAAGCTTCCACCATTCTAGCAAGCTTGTTTAAGTCTGCATTTTATAGTTTCAACATATTTCTTATTTAATAGAAGTCAAGTTTTACTGTATCTTTGTTATTATTCACTGTATCTCTGTGTTAATACTATAAATCTATGCTTTCATTTCGTTCTTCTCATAAATACAGACCAATGGTATCAGAGTGGTCTGTTCCTTGTCGTTTTTTAGTGCATGTCCCCGACGAGGTCAGGGTATAGAGAGTTTGGTCTCAAGCTTGTTTCTCTTGAGGAAAACTGCTCTCGCACACCCAAGAAACCTTACATGGTGGGAAAAAAAAAATACGACAGGACAAGAGATCCTTTCAAAATGTTTCTCGAGTAAGCCCTCGAGCGATAGAGGAGCGAGATGATGGACAAATTTGCACAAATCCTTCGACGACTGCTGACGTTGCCCCCTTCAAGGTACATATCAATTTTGATATTCCTATATTTTATGGTCAGATAGATGCGAATGTCATAGATAAATGGTTAAACCTTCTATAAGGGAATTTTTCTATCCACAACGTTTTTGGTAGAGAAAAGATTACATTTGTGCTCCTCAAGGCTACCAACCATGTCAAAGATTGGTGGGATACTTTCTGTGAGCAAAAGGAAATAGAGGGATCCACATTATTTGTAGTTGCACCCACTTAGTGTTCGTTCAGGGATGTTATTAAGGAGCAATACTACCCTATTGGAAGTTATGATGAATTGTATACAATATGGACCACATTGCGGTAGGAAAGAGACCAAGCCATGCCATAGTTCACCAATGTATTCCATACCTTGCGCACCAAGCTGGGTATCAAATATTCTAAGTGACATCTGGTGCTCAAGTACCGTGGCAGTCTGCATAGATACATCTAGATAGAAATGGATTTTTCAGACATCTCGTCCTTGGGCACAACCTCTCGATATCCCATCAAAATTGAGTAGAAGCTTAAACAAAAGACGCAACAGTTTGGGCCTGGAAAACTTTCACAACAAAAGTAGGGCAAGGTCAACCCCAACCCATAGAAAAAAGGACAGAGAAAATATGGGAAGCCTTAGGACAAACAGTCTAATCCACAAGCAAAGAAGGACAATGGAAAGACGAAGAAAGATACTGGGAAGTGGTGCAACTTCCATAAGAGCCCCTGGCATAAAAATGTTGATTTCCGCTCAAAGCATTCATTAGTGGCTGAGCTAAAAGCCTTTGAATCATATGTGGGTTCTGACTCTAAGTCATAACCAGAAAAGGGGAGATGAATCATTGATGCAGAACCCAGTGCCATCGCTGCTACCACCAAGATCCATCCTGGTGAACCTGATGAGCCAGAGGAAGGTGAGCACCTCTTTCATTCATATATGTGGGTAAAATGAACTCTGTTGCACTTCATTGTTGATAGCAGTAGCCAGAAGAACCTCATCTCAGCAGAGGTTGTCAAGAAGCTGGCCCTATCGACAACACCACACCCACAACCCTACATAATCGGATGGATTTGCCAAGGAAGTTATCATCGCGTCATCCAACAGTGTCACATGTCGTATGACATAAAGCCTTTCAAAGATGCGGTATTGTGTGATGTTGCTCCTCTTGAATTTTGTGATGTTCTTTTGGTCCAACCTTATTTATGCAAATGTCATGCTGTATATGAGTATAGGCCTCGAAGTGTTATTATTGCTTTGAACAGGAAATTGTACAAGATACCCGAGGTAGTCCCACCTAGTGCTATTTCCTTGATCTCTTCCAAGAAATGTAGGAAGGTCATCTCTCAGACCGGGAAGTTTTTTTTCTTCATGATTCGCTCTCAAAACGAGAGAAAGATTGCAACCACAACCAAGGCATGTGCATTCGAACTCTCCATGAAGCAGAAGCAAGTGGATAAGGTCATGGAATAATACAAAGACATATTCTCCTCACCTATTGGGGTACCTCTGCACTGTCAAGTCAAGAATTCCATCGATATGACCCCCGAGCCACTGCTACCCAATGGGCCATTCTATCGTCGCTCTTTGTTAGAAAATGAGGAGATCAAGCATCATATCCAAGAACTACTCCAAAATGGGAACATCTGACCCAACTCATCACCTTGTGGAAGTCCGATCATGCTGGTGTAAAATAAAGATGTGACCTGGAGACTCTGCATTGATTACCATGGCCTAAATAAGATCAGAGTTAGAAACAGGTACCAGATTCCTCGAATCGACAATCTCCTTGATCAAATCAAGGGGGCCAAATAGTTTAGTAACATTGATCTAAACTCTGGCTACCATCAGGTTCCCAATAGAGAAGACAGATGTGTGGAAGACTACCTTCAAGTCAAAAGAAGGTCTTTTTGAATGGTCGGTCATGCCTTTTGGTTTGAAAAATTCCCCAACAACTTTCATGAGGATGATGGACGATATCTTGCGGCCTTTCATTAATTATTTTGTAGTGGTGTATCTGGATGACATTCTCACCTACAACCATACTTGGGCGGAACACTTGCAGCATATCCAATAGGTTCTGCACACTCTGCGACAACACCAACTATATACCAAGTTGGAAAAATGCTCCTTCGTCCTGGATAGGGTCCATTACCTAGGCTACATTGTTGATGAGCATGGTGTGCATGTGTATCCAACCAAGATCCAAGTCATCCATGACTGGCTAACTCCAACCACCCTCAAGAGCTTCGAATATTCTTAGGCCTTGCTAATTTCTATTGCAGGTTCGTGTTGGGATTATCCCATATTCCATGGGCCCTCAGCTAAGTAACCAAGGGTGGTGGTAAGGCCAAGTTTGTGTGGGGCCTATCCCAACAATATGCATTCTATTATTTGAAGCAACGCTTGTGCTCAGTCCTAGTACTTACATTACCTGACCTGGAATAAGCCTTTGATATCGAGACATATGCCTCATTCTATGTTGTGGGTGCAGTTCTCACTCAACATGACCACCCCGTGGCCTATCATAGTGAGACACTCATATGTTGTCCATAAGTACCCTACTTACGAAAAACAATTGTACTCCATTATGCAATCTTGCCACTAGTGGAGGAATTAAATTATGGGGAAGGAGACAATCATCCACAAGTCGCTGCAGTTTATGTAGACACAAGGAAAATTGCAGAATGACCGCCATCAGAAGTGGTCCACATAATTGCAGCAGTTCCACCTCAACATCAAGTATAAGATATGTAGTACCAATCGATTTTCTGATTTCCTCATCGGACCTCCAGTCGCGGCATTCACCACGGTGTTAGAATCTTGTAGCCATGAGACCTATGAATGGACCCACCTCTATGAGAAAGATATTGACTTCACCACCACCTACCAGATGTTGGGCACCAACATAGTTGTTACTAATTTCCATCTTCAGGATGAGTTGTTATGCCATCTAGGCCATCTCTGCATTCCATCAAGCAAGTGGGTGAAAATGATTTGGGAAGCCCACTACAGTCGAGTGGCATGACATTTCAGTGTTGAAAAGATAGTGGCAGTGTTGAAACAACATTTTTATTGGTCGAAGCTTCAACAAGATGTCAACAAGTATATAAGGTCCTGCATTGCCTATGCTATTGTCAAACTGACCAATAAGAAACAGGGCCTGTACACCCCTTTGCCTACTTCCGACAGGCCATAAAAATCAATCTCAATGGACTACATGTCAGGCCTTCCATCCACCAAGCGGAGAAATGTCTATGTTTTTGTAGTTGCTGATCACTTTTCTAAGATGGCGATTTTGGATACCTGTAAGAAGAGCATCATAGCGGAGAACACTGACAAGATATTCATTGAATAATTGTGGGTACATTTTGGTATTCCACAAGCCATTATATTAGATCAGGACGGTCAATTCCTTAACACATTATGGTCGAGCCTCTGGTCACTATTGGACACCAAGCTCACCAAATCCACTACCTTCCACCCCCAGACGGATGGCCAAACCGAGGTCATAAACTGAGTGATCGTGAATATCCTATGCATGTACAATTAAAATCACCCCCACACATGGGACGAGAGTCTTCCTTATGTTCAACATAGCTACAACAGATCCATACATATCTCAATCGACCACATCCCCGTTCAGGTGGGGTTGGGATTCTAACCATTGGGTCCCATGGATGTTGCACTACCCCTTGCAGCCATCCAAGTCGAATCGTCCCATGCTCCAACTGAGGCTGAAAAATCCTCACTATTAATTGAGCGGATCCATTACATCCACCAACAGGTTCAGGATATTTTACATAGGTCCAATGCCAAGTACAAGCAATGCCATGATCAACACTAGGTGGCACATAAGTTTCAGGTGGGAGACAAAGTTTGGTGGCACTTACCGAAACAAAACCTTACAGGGCCTCATCAAAAGCTTCGTCCACTCCATTATGGAACTTACACCATCACCAAGGTTGTGGGTGACAATGATTTTGAGATCAACATTCCCCCCTTCCTTGGCTTGCACCCAATGTTCAATGTGGACCTACTTCGACCATATTTTCCACCATTATTAGACACCTAAGAGTTTGCAAAACAATTGACACAAATAGATCTCAACCCTTACTGCATGGAACATGCATCCACTAATCAGATCATGGACATACAATTCAAGGGCACTCACCAACAAAGGATCCAACTTTATCATGTTGTCAAAGCAGGTCAGCTCTTGCACCAAGGCAAGTGGCTCACCTCGGCCCAAATTCAACAGAAATTTCCTCATTTGATGGGGAAAATCAACACAATGGATGCCATTTCTTCCTAAGGGGGGATTATTAATCCAGGAGGATATCGGTGGCCACCTACCTATTCCAACTGGCTCAAAACTATTTTTTGACAATTTACTATTTTTTGCAGTTTTTCAGGTCCTAAACTTCTGGGGCTATTTTGAGGGCCTAGGCCCTAAACAATGTTTTTTGGCGATCGAGAAACTGAATGATGTTTAATGGCATGACTAAGGCCCCTAAATTGTATGCAAAAGTTATGACCCTGATAATTTAATGTACTAACTTACCCCAACAGGGCCCACAGGACTTTTGTCATTTCATCTCCTAGGGTTAGGTTTTTTGGATGTCTAGGGTTTTGGCATTGATGTTTATTGTAAAAAGGCCTTCAAAGCTTCATTGTACTCATATTATTGCGAATGAGCGTAGTTGTCATATCTCCTCTCAGAGATAATATGCCACCATTCTAAAATCTTGTTTCAGTCTGCATTTTATAGTTTCAACATATTTCTTAATTAATAGAACTCAAGTTTTACTGTATCTTTGTTATTATTCACTGTTTCTCTGTGTTAATATTATAAATCTGTGCTTTCATTTCGTTCTGATCATAAATCCAAATCATTGATATCATAGCGGTCTACTCCTTGTCATTTTCTAGTGCATGTCCCTGATGAGGTCAGGGTATAGAGAGCTGCGTATCGAGCTTGTTTCGCTTGAGGACAACTTCTCTCACATGCCCAAGAAACCTTCCATGGTAGGCGAAAAGAAAGGTGACGATGCAGGATATCCTTTCAAAATTTTTCTCGAGTAATCCCTTGAGTGAGAGAGGAACGAGATGATGGACAACTTTGTGCAAATCCTGCAACAATTGTCGACAAGAGAGGCATCTACCTCAAGAGGAGGCACTGCCCCCTTCAAGGTACAAATAAATTTTGATATTCCTATAATTGAAGGTCAAATAGATGCGGATGCCATATATAAATGGTTAAACCTTCTAGAAGGGTATTTTTCTGTCCACAACTTTTTTGATAGAGAAAATATTACATTTGCGCTCCTCAAGGCTGTCCCCCATGTTCAAGATTGGTGGGAGACTTTTTGTGAGCAAAAGGAAATATAGGGATCCACATTATTTGTAGTTGCACCCACTTAGGGTTCCTTCAAGGATTCTATTAAGGAACAATACTACCCTATTGGAAATTATGACGACTTGTATATAATATGGACCACACTGCGGTAGGAAAGAGACTGAATAGTGCCAGAGTTCATTAATGTCTTCCATACCTTGTGCACAAAGATGGGTGTCAAATATTCTAAACGACATGTGGTACTAAAGTACCACAGTGGTTTTCATATATAAATCTAGACATAAATGGAGTTTTTGTACATCTCGTCCTTGGGTGCGACCTATCGATATGCTGTCAAAATCGAGTCGAAGCTTAAACAAAAGACATGGTAGTTTGGGTCTAGGAACCCCTCACAGTAGAAGAAGGGAAAGGGAAACCCCAACCCATAAAACAAAGGACAAAGAAAATATGGGCATCCTCAGGAGAACCAGTCTAAGCTGCAAGCAAACAAGGACAATGGAAAGACGAATAAAGATACCGAGAAGTGGTGCGACTTCCATAAGAGCCCCTGGCATAACATTGTTGATTGCTGCTCAAAGCAGTCATTGGTGGATGAGATGAAAGCCTATGAATCAGATGTAGGTTTTGAATCTGAGTCAGAACCAGAAAAGGGGAGACATATCATTGACGTAGAACCTAGTGCCACCGTTTCTAACACCAAGATCCATCCTGGTGAACCTGATGAGCCATAGGAAGGTGAGCACCTCTTTCTTTCATAGATGTGGGTGAAAGGCACTCCGATGCACTTCATTGTTGATAGTAGTAGCTAGACGAACCTCATCTTAGCCGAGGTCTTCAAGCGGCTGGCCCTTCCGACAACACCGCACCCGCAACCCTACACCATCGGATGGCTCTACCAAGGAAGCGATCTTCGCGTCAGCCAACGGGGGATAATTTTAAGGATGGAAATTTATATTAAAATGTAGAAACATGGGATAATCTTACTAGTCCTTAATATGAAAAATGTAAAATGTTTGGCGATAGTTTGGTAAAAATATTCAAATTTATAAGGATTTTATATAGTTTCTTTAAAATTTTGGCGATTTTTAAGGTAAAATAATTTTATTCTATGGAATTTGGGTGAAATGTTTTTAGAAAAACTAGAAATTGGTGAATCGTTTTTGGGGAAAAACCATGGAAAATTATCCCATTGGCAAAATTTAGACCCTAAAATATCTATACATCCAAAAGTGTCACATGTTGTATGACATCAAGCCTTTCAAATATGAGTTATTGTGTGATGTTGCTCCCCTTGAAGTTTGTGATGTTATTTTGGGCCAACATTATTTATGGAAACATCATGTTGTATATGAGTCTAGGCCTCTAAGTGTTATTATTACTTTGAACAGGAAATTGCAAAGGATACCCGAGGAAGTCCCACCTATTGTTATTTCCTTGATCTCTACCAAGCAATGCAAGAAGGACATCTCTCAGACCGGGAAGTTTTTCTTCTTCGTGATTCACTCACAGAACAAGAAAAATATTGCAGCCACAACCAAGGACTCTACAGTCAACCTCTCCACGCAAGAGAAGCAAGTGGATAAGGTCGTGGAAGAATACAAAGATATCTTCTCCTCACTTACTGGGGTACCTCTACACTGTCAAGTCAAGTATTCCACCGATCTCACCCCCGACGCACCGCTACCCATTGGGATAGCCTATCACCGCTCTATGTTAGAAAATGAGGAAATCAAGCATCAGATCCAAGAACTTATCCATAAGGTACACATCTGACCCAAATCATCACCTTTTTGAAGCCCGATCATTATGATGCAGAAGAAATATGGGACCTGGTGACTCTGCATTGATTACCGGGCCTTAAATGCCCCAACAAATTTCATGAGGATGATGGACAATATATTGCATCCTTTCACCAATTATTTTGCAGTGGTGTATTTGGATGAAATCCTCATCTACAACAAGACTTGGGCAAAACACTTGCAGCATATCCAATAGGTCCTGCACACTCTACGACAACACCAACTATATGCTAGCTTGAAAAAATTTTCCTTTGGCATGGATAGGGTCTAGTACCGATGGTACATTGTTTTTGAGAATGGTGTGCATGAGGATCCAACCAAGATCTAGGTCATCCGTAACTGGCCAGCCTCAACCATGCTCACAGAGCTTCAGAGCTTCTTAGGCCTTGCCAATTTATATCGTAGGTTCACGTTGGGATTCTCCTATATTGCATGGGCCCTCAGCCAAGTAACCAGGGTTGGTGGTAAGGACAAGTTTATAAGGGGCTTGTCCCAACAACAAGCATTCAATGATTTGAAGCAACGCTTGTGCTTAGCCCCAGTACTTTCATTACTAGACCTGCAAGAACCCTTTGAGATTGAGACAGATGCCTCCGACTATGCTGTGGGAACAATTCTCACTCAGTACGACCACCCCGTGGCTTATCATAGTGAGACACTATCAGATATTGTCCATAAGTATCCTAATTACGACAAAGAAATGTTCTCCATTGTGCAAGCCTGCCACCACTAGAGGCATTACATTCTAAGTAAGGAGACAATCATCCACACTAACTATTAGAACACTTTAGAAAATTTCAAATAAAATTAGACTTTGATTTCTTTTTGTTTTTACCTTTTAAAAATTAACATACAAAAAACTTAGAAATATTGTTCTTTTTAGAATAAAATATATGATTGTTATATATTGACAGGGCACATCATTTTTCATCCATTAAAAAAATTTAGTCATCCGGATCAATGACTCTTGTGATTTTAGAATTTTACAGTTGCCCGAATTTTAAACAAAAGAAAACTACAAAATCACTTCGGGACTTCGCGATTCAGGAGTTTCAAACTCACAAGTTTAAAGATAAAAAAAACCTGAAGTTGCGAAGCTCCGGAGTCCCAGAGATATGTTCCCGCAAAAATATTTTAAATAGATCTACTGATGAGTCACATGCCACCTGTAAAAAATTTTATTTGTGCTGACATGTGGCACTCCATTTTGGCATTTTTGTCAGATCATTCACACATTTTTAGGTGACATGTATCACTCACTTTCTATGACACATCATCCAAAGTGACATCATCACTGCCACATCACTTTGGGAGATTGTCCTTCGGGAGATAAATCAATAAAAAATTCAAAGGAGCATCGAAACGTCGAAGCGCCGAAGTACTGAAGTACCCGTTATCATAATAATAAAACACTAAATATTAATAAACTAAACAAATTTAAGTAGCTATGATTAATGCTAATTAATCACTCCGTAGATTCGGTCTTCGGGAGATATCTATTATTTTTCATTCAAAATTCCTGAATTTCGAACTGTTAAAGTACTCATTGCACATACAAGCTCACGAAGTCCCAGAGCTCTAGAGTTCCGGAGTCCCAAAGTACTTAAAATGGCTTGACTATTTGCTCCATGAATTCAGCCTTTGGGAGATATACATTGTGTTGCATTGAAAACTCCCGAATGTCGAAGTCCCGATGTACTTAAAACTAAAAAGCGACTTTAAACCATGATTAATTAAAAAGAAAAAATAATTAATGGTTGATTAAATGCTCTTTGAATTCAACCTTCGGGATATATCCATTGTTTTTCACTCAAAACTCTCGAATGTCGAACTTCCGAAGTACATTGTCTTAATTAGGATCATTAATAATACACTCAATTGGATATGGTTTAATATTGGGAAATGTGTTGCAACTGTCAGGTAATAAATTTAACAGATTAATGCAAGGATAGATAGAAGTTAATAATTATATAAATAAAGGCATTTCAAACATCAAAGCATTTTTTCCATTAGCATCTGATATTTTCGCATTCAACATTTTTTGAGCTCATAGTTTTTACTTCTCATAGGAGGCTTATAATCAACTTTTGAAAATCATGGCGCCATGTAAAGAAGGATTCATTGGCTAAGGAATTGAACCCAAATGCATATATACTTTCAAACACTATTGCTCGAGCGAAAGATGCCATTAAAACTTGGAAGCATGTTTATGACATTCTAGAGCAGGACATTTCTCTCTGTTCCGATGATTCAGTGGAAGAAGAAGATGATACATTTTTAGGTAAGTTAAGGCATGTGGTTAAGTCCAAACCACACAGATTTGTTGCTCGACCAAAACTATTGCCATATACCGATATGATAAGATATGCCTTAGAACACGTGAATATCCCAACGAGAACCATATGTAGTCACCAGAAGACCATAATTGGCTCTTTTCGACCCGAGGACATTCAAGTAATGTAAAAATTAACTCTTAACCCCAAATACACTTACAATGCATCATTTATAATGAAGTTTTAGGATGAGGAATGCACTAAATATGACAGAACTGTCCACGATATAGTAAACACTTGGTGGGGAAATCCAAGTAAGTTTAAAACTAATACCCATGGAATACATTCTACATCCTCTTGTGATGCTCATAACTTATACATTTCCATGATGATATGTAGAATGTTTGTTAAGAAAAATATTTCTCACTTTACCATAGAATGGGTTCCCATAATCCATGAGGTTGCTGAGGGATATACTTTCGATTGGGGAAAAATTTTGTCAGATAACTTAGCCAAGTAAATTAGGGAATACAAAGCTCAGAAGTCGAAAGGAGACCATGCTCCTTTTTACATGTCTACATATATTTTGTATGCAATTTATTTTAGGACCCCATTTCCTATTATGAATTGGAGCTAGACTTCGACTATCACCGAGCCTATACATTTTTATCATGCTAAGTTATGGGAGGAAAATTCAAAGGACTCCTTTTATGAAATTTTTCATAAGGTGGTCATTCCAATTCATGAATATATCTATGGTCACCCTCCCCCCGAAATTTTAGAAAAAATCATGGGAAATTTAGGTGCTATCGTAGATTGGTATATTGAGGAAAGATTCTCCTACATCAGAGTGTTCGAATGTTATATATCTCCTCATTCTCTTCCCAAATTCTTACCAAACAGACTAGTTTGTAGAGAAGTAGCGCACCAAACAATTTCAGGAGGGATAAACAAAGAGTTGAAGGCAACACATAAAATATTTTGGCCAACTTTTCCCATACAGGTTGGTCTATTTTTATTATCTTATTTTGGACATGATAAGGTGGAATCTTCTGCATTATAATATATCAAATTGGTTAACATTGAGTACAAAAGGCATGATCCACCTAGGGTGGTTGAAAATCATTTAGCTCAATTCAATATGAAAAGATACATCCATGAAGATTCACCCTATGATGAAGTTTTTAGAGGAGTAAGATATTATGATGAAGTTGTAATCAGATTTCAAAATTTTCCTCAAGATCAACAGTCAGGCTTCCTTAGCTTTCAGAAGCACAGAAGGAACAGTCTACCCAAAGTCTTGTAGGGAGAACAAAGACTTAACCCAACTTCACAGGTGACAGAATCAATAGATCCCAAGCAACATATCTTGCATAAAGACAAAGCTATGGAAGTGGAAAAGGATGCAAATACATTGTCTAAGGATGTAATAATTACAGGAATATCCATACCAGGAAAAAATGAGCAAGAATTAGTAGCATCATTTGAAGCTTTTATGAATTAGGGGCATACTTTCCCTCCATCATTACCAAATATTGAACCTCCAGTGAAATATACCACAAAGTAAGAAGGATCTATTGCACTTAGTTCTCCCATATCATCATTAACTCCTCTAGCAACAAGTTCTGAGTTACCTAGTTCAGAGGTGATCAATAATAGATGACCTGACAACCATTAAACCTGAATATATGCCTTCATCAAATTTCCTTTTCAACAAGAAAAGGAAGGTTATCATAAGAATGGAATCTCGACAGAAGGTGGGAGTAACTACCAAAAAGCATAAAATGATATATGATGGACAGGTCAGAGTGAACCTGAATTTGCAAAAGAAGTTGAAGACTCATTAGGAGCCTTTGCAATTTCCAATCAGTGGTCAGTGGATAATCTCACAAAACAACTAGAACAAAATAATCTTTTGATTGAACAATTGCATAATGATATGCAACAAATGGAAGTGATTACTAGAGATATTGATATTGATCAAATCAGACAAGGTTTTAAGCAACAAATTAAGCAGTTAGAAGACAAATTAGAAGTAAGTGTTCAAAATAAACACTTGAATAATAACATGCTTTCCCATCAATATAAGTTAATAGAGAAGTTGCAGACCCAAATAAAATTATTCGAGAGCACATGAATGCATATTTCTGCATTCAAGAAGCAAGCATCAGAAGTAAATGAAAAGATGAAAATTGTCTGACAAGATCTGTATGAAAATATAGATATTATCCAAAGACATTATCAAGTGTTCAATAACTCCTTGAAAAATATTTATGAAAAGGAGAGGGAAGCCTGTAGGGCCAGGTCAAAATTCCAAGAATTCATAGTATGGATACAAAAACGCAATGTGCCTGGGAATGCTCCTTTTTCATAGTATGAGAAAATACAGGGAGAAATGGGTTTAAAATTTTGGGAAACTAATCTCGAAGAAAGAAAGAAATTATCTAGAGAAGCAAAAGAGGATTTTGTTAACTCTCTTTAAACAGTAGATCTAGAAATGAATGAGATTGATGTTAGTGGTATTCATGATACACTTGGACAAATTGAGATAAAAAAGAGAAAAGAGAATCTAAGGAAAAGCGGAGAGAATGTGCAAAATGATATCCAACAGGTAAATCTTGTTGATTTACAAATGGTGAATGATCTTCTAGTAAAACCAAGTTTACAACATCAGACCACACAACATGCAGTTGTGAAAAATCAAGAGAAATTACCATTGGTACACAAAAAGGATTTCTCATTTGAGTTAAATGAAAATATCGAACCTTCCAAGTTCGTTGTGCAATTAATGGATCTGCATGCTCAACTCAACGATCATAAAAAACCAAGTACATCTGCGAGAAAATAAACTGCAAGTGAAGTGCCAGCAAGCAAAATTAATCTCAACAAATCCAAAAAATATCTTCATTGTTTCTCTTAGTTTTGATTGTATTCTATTTTGAGACTGAAGAATGTAGAATGTATAACTACTTTTGGTTAAGAGATATTTGTATAAATAAACATATCTAAGATCTCCTTGAGGCTTCTTCTTGTTGAATGTAAAACATAACTTACTGAATATCAATTAGAAAGAGAAGACAAAGATTCTACGTCTCATTTCCTTGAGTTATGTGCTTTATGTGTATTTTCATTTCCTAATCATATTTTCTTCACTCAATGGTTCTTGAATATTGAAAGACCACAATTTAGCAATACATCTGCTGTGATCTATATATTGGAAGTTTGTTCAGTTATAGTTTTTACTCTGTTATTATTGTGAGTAAAACAAGACCTTTATCTATGTAAGTTTCCTCATTTTAAATCAACTATTAAGGATTCATTCTTCATAATTCTTCTACTTAGGATAAGGTAAGATTTATCTGTATTTGGTACCTTACTTTATTTTAACATTCTTTTATTAATCAATTCTACTTTTCATAAGATCAAAATTTTAAAAAAATCGAAGAAATAAATACTGCCTTTGTGTTTTCTAATCATTAAAATTCATTTGAAGTTGCATCTTAAAACTGAAGGTAGAAAAGCATTACAAAAGCCATTCTCTTAAATCTTTGGATGCTTGACATTATTCCGTGAGCTTAGAATAAATCTCAGTAACAACATTTTTTTGGCGTTGTTACTGGGGAACGAAGAAACAAAACTACTGTCCCTAGGAATACGCCAAAGTTTAAGTTTCGATTTTTGATGGTGAACACGAATTGAACAAAAGGATAAGGCTCATTTTCATTATTCACCTGGCGACTCCATTTTGGAAAAACTAGCATTTGGATGAAAAAACACTAGGAAAAACCCAGACGATAAGAATACTATATCAGTTTCCGATCCCGAAAAACTATTGAAAACCAAAGGATATCTAAAGAAAACGTCTACATCAGCAGGTAAGATCTATCAACCTAAGGTTGCTCAAGTTAATGTTAAGATTCTATCAGAAGAAGTAAGTTTACTTAGTTCTAAATAAAAACATCAAAAACCTAATTCTACAGAATCCTCAAGTAGTAATCCTGAAGTTAAGTTAGAAAATCCAGAAGAGGTAATTCCCGAAGTAAAATTGTATGATCTAAAGGGAGAAAAATTACAAAACACCCCTATCTCTTTCATAGACACTTTTACCAGTGAGAGTAAAGAATATTCTTCAATTCCTAATATCATTTATATGCCACCTATTCTTAGTCTTCCTGAAGTAAAAGTTTTTGTATCTAGAAACCCCGAGGATCACCTTTTCTACTCAGGTTCATCTCTTATTACTTCCCCCATTTATCCATCTAGCCAATATGAAATACCAAGCTCAAGTTCCCATTTTCCATTTGATTTTGATTTTACATCTCTCTCACGAGATCCATCACCTTTTGATTATCTAGCTGAACTTCGATCTCACCTTCCTAAAGCAATTAAAGATCTAGTACATCAGTCTTTTGAAATCTTTGATAATCTGTAGTATAGCCCTAATTTATCTTCTCCTAAACTTTCAATGGTTGGTGATGAAGGTGGTGGGGCTGGTGGACATATAAATCCACCACCACCTCCTACAAGGATTTTTGACAGAGTCACTGCTAGATATGCTCCCTTAGCCCTTCCTTTTGTTCTACATAATCTACCCGATAATTATACGAAGAGTCTACCTAAATTTATGGGAGAGGGGGATTTAATAGGCACATAGCATGTAACATTTTTTGATCAATTTGCTGATATTCTCGGTATTGAACATGAGGACATTTACATGAGACTATTAGTATAGACTTTTTAGGGACATGTTAGAACTTGGTTCAGGGGACTTCCTGCAAATTCTATACCATCATATGATGATTTAGAGACTTATTTCTTAAGACAATGGTGTGAGAAAAAGGACCATTTATTTTACTGAACTAAATTCAGATATTTAAGGAAGAAAACATCTGAAACTGTTTTAGAATTTATCCAAAGATTCAATAACATTTATAGAAAAATCCCAACCGAAGTAAAACCTTCCTAGCTAGCTGCTAAAGTTACTTTTGTAGGGGCTTTTGATTCAGATTTCGCTTTACTTTTAAGGGAAAGAAGAGCCACAACTTTAGCTAGAATGCAAGATGATGCTATCAAAATTGAATAAAATATGATGGCATCAAGAAAAATGAAAACAAAAGTTGATATGGGAATAAGAGAACCTAGAAGGTTTGGAGAACAACCATGACCCTCCAGTTTAGGAAAAAACACTCAAGAAGAAAACATGGATGAAATGGCTAAGATCATAAAGGATTTATGAAACAAAATTTTCAAGATGGAAATTGAGAAAGCCAAACCGGATCCATATGTTATAAATCAAAACCAATTTAGAAGAAACCTTAATACAAACCCTCAGATTCAACAAAGGCAAATCAAGAATGAGGATCAAAAGATTCAAGCTCCTTTTAAAACATAAAATATCATACAAGGAGATGATGTTCAAGATTATAATGAATTAGATGAGGATATAAACAATCTCATTGATGATGATGTTGAACCTCATTTAACTCAAGAAGATTATGAAAAATCTTTAGATATTGGATCTTTATTTGATGACCAAAATATCAATAACTTGGGAGACTCTACAGCTCAATATAAAGATATTGTTGATTCAATAATGGCTAAGCTTCAACATAAATATGATTTGAGGCTAAGAGAAATGAATTCTACCACCAATCCACATAAAAATCTCTTGTCATGGAATAAAGAAAATGAAGAAGTGGTTTCAAAATCTCCTATTGAAGTACAAGCTGCTCAAATAAACCAAGTTGAAACTAAAGCAACGCAAACTAAAAAGATGGAGAACAAAGAAGTTGAAGTTCATACCAAAGAATTAGAAAATTCAGTTGGTATCTTCAATCTTGAGAATGAATGGAATAAGATTAAAATTACAGTTCCTCTCGTTGAACTTTCCAGAAATCTGGTTTACAAGAAGCAGATTTCAAAGGTAATTAATTTTTTAGATGCAGAATGCCAAGACGATGTTATTAACCTGCAAGATGAGAAACCAACAATTATGTTTGGACCACATATTGAAAACGATAAAGACTCAATTGCTCCATTTTATATCACTCTTACTGTGTATGACCATTTGTTACACAATTTCATGTTAGATTCATGTGCTTCACATAATTTGATGCCAAAAATAATAATGGAAAAAATGGGCTTACAAATTACCAGACCTTATCAAGATTTATACTCTTCTGACTCCAGAAAGGTTAAGTGTCTAAGTATGATTAAAGATTTAGTTGTAAATCTAGCTCAAATTCTAGTAAAAAGTATTCTTATGGATTTGGTCATAATTGATGTTCCTGCAAAATATGGCATGCTTTTATCAAGATATTGGGGTGCAAAGTTAGGAGGATCAGTTCAGTTGGACATGACATATGCTACTATTCTGATTTTTGGTGGACAGTTTACTAGATTGTACATAGAAACTAGACTGGCCTATATAGTAAGTGATCCTCAAAACCCAAATAATTATCCACTCTATGTTGCTATTAGGATTTATGAAATTGTATTTTATCCCTAGATGATGATTTTCAAGAATGTACAGAAAAAGAAAATACAAAAATAGAACTTCCAAAGAAAAATGTACATATTAGAGATGGGATGTGGAAAATGTTCTTCGATGGTGCCTCATCTTGGGAAGGAGAAGAAGATGGAGTACTATTTGTGGCACCCATTGATGAGTATTACATCCATTTTTCTTATAGATTGCAATGAGACATCGATTACACAAATAATGTATGTGAATACGAAGCTTTAATTTTAGGATTAGAAGCTGCTAGAAAATTAAAAATTCAACATTTGA
>JZKD02S2008385.1:0-11170 GCA_000966675.3 Picea glauca | reverse complement strand
TGCGAGATCACACCGTTAACAATCTATTTCTTGCCTTACATTTAGTGGGCTATTTACACCCCCGACCAAGACGTACTCGCCACCACCCGGGGTAGGCAAGAACACATTATGGAGGCGAACACACCGAATCAAAACGTCCCGGCCACACCCGGGTTAGCGAAACCACACCATGTAGGCGGAAACACACCGAAATCGGACCTTTCGGACTATAGCCGGGTTAGGAGGGAGAGCTGGCCTCCGGACTTGCCATCCAAGGATAGCGCACCATTCCCATGGTGGAACAAAGGAAAGGAATACCTATCTGAGTGGGCCCCAAAGAAGAGATAAAACACAGGACAGAAGCACTCAAGGAGGGTGGGACTAGATCCATTATATACGATTCGATGGATCCATAGCACTGAAGGCCCTCCGTACGAATTCTAATTCTTTTATTTTTCTCTTGCCTAACCTAATCGCTTGTCTTTCTCTCTTGTCACGGACCAGGAACCGGGACCAGGAACCAGAGCCGGCAGGACCAATCAGGAAAGATAAGGAATAAGTATATTGGAAGGCCATCTCTTTGGATCTTGGAAGGCAAGGTCTATTCTTACCTTTCCTCTTGGCCTTTCTGGCCTTTATCCCCTTCTTGACCTTTACCCCATATTTCTTATCTCTGGTGCTATACTCTTACCATTAGGCCGTCTACTGTTTGCCTTTGAACTTGCTAGCTTTGCCTTAAGGACTGGATCTCGTTCATGAACTGGAACTAGGCGAAGGGCTGCTGCTGGGCAATATGGTGGTTGGTTAGAAAGCTCTCCTTCCTTTGTTTGGTGGGTAAGAAGCGGTTCATGCGACTGGATCAATAGGATGAACTGGACCAAGGTAAACACGTTCAACAACCCAGCCCCGCTCGCTCTGAATCAACACCTGGAACAGAGCAAATAAATGCCTTTACTTTGACCCCTGATCCTTATGGTACCCCCCCCCTGCTGATGGTTATGGGTATGGAACCAAGTCAAGGTAGACTGGTTCTTACACGAGCGAGGGCGTTGGCACGGGGACGGGTAGCTTCTTTGGCTGGATAAACTCAATCAACTGGATCAACTTCGGGGCACCAATCTAAAGGATCTCGCGTATGGGTGGGACCAGGCTTACAACGAGCGCTTGGTCATCGATTGACTTGAATGCTGCCATCTTTGACTCTGTCTATACCTTTGTATCCGCTAAATATTTGTGGGTCAACTCAGTCAATTGGTCCGCCGCTATTGGCCAAGATGCTGGTAACTTAGATGCTGGTTATAGGCCGGTTCAACTTCGCGGGTACTGACTGACTGGTAAACGATCGACTTGAATAGCCGGGCTTAATCGAGGCATGACCGAAGCACGGGCCGTTCACAGCTAGTTATTTAGGGGAAGAATCCCCGGCTCATGGCCTAATAAATGACATAAGAAAGAAGACAGAGCTTATGTTTTCACCCTATTTAATGTATGCGCACATACACTGTAGCACATATATAGATTGGAAAGAAACAGGGTTGCAGAGGCATTATAAGGCAAAAATAAGGGCATAGGTCGTATTGGTTGGGCCTATATAAGTAGACGTCACCCTACCGAACTACTTCCCTTTGGACGTACAGCATAGATGAGACCGGAACATCGATCGGAAAGTGATTGCAATCCAAGTCAACTTAACGCCAGAGACGCTCGGAAGCGTAACGACTACCAGACAATAAAGAACATAGCCAGACTTATAATCATGATAAAATACTACGCCCCATACCAAAACCTTTGAGACCATGAGCGACCGGATGAACCAACACGGCAGCCTTGAGCGATATAGAAGTTAACGGCAATAGCTTATCATTCCTATAAGCATACAAGGTAGACGTACAGCCCATGCCAGTTTACTGAGATCGAGAAGCAGTTCCACCCACGGGGAAGACTCTTCCTTCTCCTTCAGATTGAAGGTTGTGAGTGGGATGGGTGTTAACTCCGCCGAGAAGTAAGTAAGTCCGAATCAGGAGAGGTGCCGGAAGGCCTAAGACCGAAGGGAGAGGAAAGTGGAAATGAACTCCGAAAGAGAGAGTGAAAATGCAGGTTCCTTAGGGGCTAACTGCGAGAAGGAGGTGGGTATGAACTCCGAGAAAGGGTTTCATTAGGGTGCTATCCCACTTAGGCAGGACAGGGTGCTTAGAGAGTGAGGCGGGGTAGCCACTCCACTCACTTTTTTCCGGGTTATCAGAGTCGAATTTACCATCCCCATACGATGCGCAAGCAGGCTCGACTGATAAGGAGAAGGAGAGGACAGGTGATCACTCTGAAATTTACCACTTCAAGGTCCGTAATGGGGGAATGAAACAGCTACTTGATACGCCACCTTTCAGTATTGAAATTGACCATCTCTCCGGGGAACGCTCTCTTTAGAGCGGATCCCACATGCGGTATCTATCTCTAGCGGGTAGGTGGTAAAGAAAGTGCTCTATGAAATTATCGTAGGTGATATAAATCAAAGCAATGGTTCCTCAGCATCTAGTGTATCTCCACTCTCAAGGTTATGTTTCAAAAAGCAAGTATATCAAGACATCTAGGTGATCATAAGTAATAAAGTTCGTAAGTAAACAAGGCATTCTTCCGGGTACTGGTTTGCCCGGATGGAAACCATCTGTATGTGTCCGGCTATAGCGTCGGATTTAACAAAAAGAACCTTTTTTTACCCATTTCAAAATGTTTCCAGTCGGCTATACGGTCCGAGGAATGTAGAGAGCAAAGGTACCTGACCTGGATGGTATATTCTCTTCAGCAAACATGGCCTCTCGGTGTTACCGGTCAACTGATTTCATAGTACTTACTTTGAAATCGGTCCCCTACCTATGCTTGGTTAAAGCCTTCCTTTCTTCCTTGTCACAGTATTTATGTATAAAAAATAGAAGGTATAATCCAATTGAATAGCGCCAGCGTCCCTGTTCCTTTTTATCCCGGCACTTTAGTCCCCTTCCTTCTAAATAGATCTCCCCGCCTGCCATTGGTTCCAGCACGAGTGCGCCTGTACTCTAGCACAGTATTTTCCGTCAAATCAAGCAATTTCGATATTTATAAATGCATATAATAAAGCAAATCAAATGTAACCAACGGGTAGTGGTAGCACGCATAGGTATTAGTGTTTGGTTGTGAGGTTGGCGGTTGGTTTCTTCGGTTCTAACGCGGTGTGGGCGTAAGGTTGGTGGTGAGTGTCTGTCTCAGGTTGTCGGTTGGATTCATCGGTGTGCGTTCCTAAAGCCAGGCAGGGTTGTGTGGGATGTCGAGCCAGGGTTGTCGGTTAGTTTAATCTAAGGGTGTAACGTCCTTCTGGAGTTTGTTGAGGCTTCAGGTTCGTGTTTGGTTCATTGGTTGGCGGTTCAGTATCCAGGCAGGTTTGTGCAGTTCTGTCCAAGGGTTGTCGATTTGGTTCTTCGGTTGGCGGTTTGATTATTTATTCAGGTGTAAAGTTCCAATGGAGTTTGGTCCTCAGGTTGGTGGTTAGGGCCGATGGGTGGAAAGGGTCGTCTGATTCGAGCGAAGCAGAAACGTTCTCAGTGGGAAGGTTCAAGGAGCAGTGAAGGGAGAAGGAGGAAGGTGGGGCACAAAAGAATGGTCAAGTTGAGGTTGCTAACAAGATCCTCAATACCATGCTTCAGCAGACAGTTTATAAGCACAAATCCAACTAGCACCATATGTGATTTTGACTTTCTGGGCCTATCAGACATCGGTTAAGATTGCTAGCAGATATAATTGTAATCCTGTTCACGGTGTAGGTATAGCTTGACCTATAGAGTGCAAGATCCCATTGAGCTTCTATCTTACACCTCTCTCTGTCTTAGAACATTGACTATTATCCCTAGAACAAGCTGATGAGGATCGTCATGCAACCTTATATCATAATGAGGCTACCAAGAAATGCTCTAAATCCCATTATGATCCTCACATTATTCCTTCATCCGTCCCCCAGTCGATCCCGACTATGTCATCCATCCACATCTACCCCGGCAGGTATCTGTCTATCTGCTGAGCACACCTGTCCCCGTTAGGGCATGAAAGAAGTTGGCAGTAAATCAATCGCAAAAAGCATTCCTGGTCACTAACTAACTTGCTCCAGGGAGGACCAGATCTTCTAAGGCTCCAGGGCGGGCTCCTGAACTTCTGGCAATTCTAACAAGGCGGGAGTACCTATTCAAACTATGCTGGCTTCTGGGATTCTATTTATCCTCATCCATCCTGGGTAGGTTCTATTTAAACACTCTGCTCTCTCTTGGGAAGACCTATTCTAACACAATGCTCCTGGGACGTCTAATTGAAAATGCTTGCCTGTCCCTGGGAAGAACTATTTCCTATGCTTGCTTCTGGGATGATCTTTCCTTCCGCTGGGAGTCCCTCATATCACAATGGGTAGCGGGGCCGTCAAGCGGTAGCGATAACGAACTACTTCATTCAAGCGGTAGCGATAACTTAAACTAAGCAGGACCATTCAAAAAGCAAGCAAGACTCCCAATCCTAGTTCAACCAGCCATTCCCCCAATTTGTCCTAGCAATTCCAGCCAGCATAAAAGCAAGAAATGACCTTCTCGCCTGGTGTACCGCTCAAGGGAAGGGCTTGGATCGATTCATTCTTCTCCCTCGAATAGCGAAGGGTTGGGCCTTCTATTTCTTCCCCTCAATTGAAGATCTGATGTTCGTAATTACTAATGAGATTATCCACTCATATATTTCGTGATGATTTTTGCACTCTCCAATTTACCAGCCTGTATAAGGAAGGCCAGGTTCTGGAATGTCAATTTACCAGAGATAAGGACGGAGGGCTCACCCGAGGTAAGGAGGGTGAGGACGTGTTTTAGCTCTAAAAATGACCAGTATAAAACTAAGCAAGACCAGCGGAGACAAAGGCATAGGTTGGGGCAGATGCAAAGGCTAAAAAGGCTACGGTAGCTAAAGCCAAAGCTGGCACGCTGTTTGTTGATCCAGTGGACCCATAAGTCGGTTCAGCGGTTGATGAAGCTTATGACCCTTAACGAGCTGCGACCAATAGCAGCAGTTCAAGCAAAGCAAGCAGATTGATGTGCAGAGATACAGATCCATAACTAGTTCAAGTTCAAATTGGAACACGCTACTATGATTGATATACAGAACCCGTTCCCAAGCGAGATGGATAGCCAGCATCCAAACAAGTAGTAGTATCCCTCCTAGTTTGAGAGCCAGCACCTGGCCTAGCATCTCTTTTTTCTTGTTCCAAAGCTAGTTGTGATGGCAAAGTTGCATAAGAGCAGTCTTCCCGGTTGTGGGTGGGAATAGTGCTTCGTACGGTTTAAGATCCGGCTAGTGCATATCGAGACCCAGAGTTCATTAATGACCCACTATAAACATAAAACAAGCATATGAGGGCGCATCTTCTTTCTCCCATTTGGTTTTGTCTGCAGCATACTAGCTACCAGCCAACAGAGTTGATCCAGTTGATACATCCAAAAGGCCAGGTAGGTTCTCAGAGGATGCGTAAGCAGGCTCGACCAAACAGCCCTGAGCATATAAGCAGTAAAATAGGATAATTTCCCACCTCACATAGCCACCCGACATAGCCCCACCACAAGCCACACATAGACAGTCTCATTGCCAGAAGGGCATTGCCGAGAGAAAAATACCCCCATGATATCCGACCGAGTTAAACACAGACCCGAGAAAGTATGTCTAGCATGTAGGGCAAGGAAGGAAATAGATGGCTTGCTTTCTTATATTTGCACCCCGGGAGTAAGGAGCCTGGGTAGGTCTTCGAGATGGGTCCAACAGAAGAATAGGTTTTTTCATTAGCTCTTACACTTAGCTTTTATACCAGTTATTTAAAACAGCCTAATTCACCATTGCTAATTCAATTTATCTTTTGGAATGCACTGCCTCATCAGAGCATTGAAATGGATTTTATATTTACTTAAATATAACCTTTAATAATGCTTCCTATGATTGCCAGGTGTTCATTTCCCCCTTCAGAAGCAAAAGATTAGGCACACCTCAATAGCCAAGAAAAAGGAGATATTACCAAGCTGGCTGGAATAATTAAGAGGTAGGTTCACTTTCAATCCAAATATTCTTATGAGAGGATGGAGGAAGGAAAAGATAGAAGTCGCTTAGCTTCTTTTTTTGTTTGTATATGCACGTATATAATGCTATCATGGACTCATGCAGTTTAGTGAGTGGCTTAACAACAACTCTTCAGTGAATGAATGGCTTTGTGCTTTTATGTAAACTAATTTCTTTGTGCAGTACGTGAATGGCTTGGATTCTGTGAGTGGCGTATGTTCACACCCGGCACGGGACGGCACACGGTACGGGGAAAGTACAATGGGCGGAAGGAGTTTGAGTGAGTTGCACGGATAGAGATATGAATATGAAGTGTAGGTGGTGGGTGAACCAATTACCCTTGCCACTTAGACATCATGACGTGTTACCAATAAACAGACCACTAATGGCTTAACAATGAACGGACCTGGGCAGATAGATAAAAATACCTAGATACTGAAAGTCATACTCATACCTTCTTACCCTTGAGCCTTCACAACCTTGGGAACCTCAGACTTCACCTCCAGACATACTGACTGCCTTGGTACGCCTCCTTGGTTGGAAAACTATCAACCTTATTCTAGTGGAACCATACACTCCTTCCTTTGGACCTACAGCCTTGGGACTATCCTCGGGAACCTATGCATTAGAACTACTCCTTTTCTGTTCTTCATTCCGCAGCCTACTCCTTTTATTCTTTCTTCTTCTTTCCGAATATCTTGGCTTGCCTGGGGTTGAATAAACCACCCACTATCTGAACTACCTGTTTATCAGTCCTGCCTTTGGGCTGCGTTCCCTTCTTTTGTCTTTGAATTAATTATAGAACTTGCAGCCAGTCCTGCCTTCCGAGACCTTTCCTTATATATTCTATTTCCTTTCCGATTTCCTGCTCCATCCAAGAACTAGAATGATACTTATTAGTATTCTTTGTCGATGGTTGGTTCCTCACTACCGGCCCCATTGGGTTTCCTTAAGCTATCGCTCCCTCATTGGATTTGATTGGGAGCATCTATGTGTGAGGCATCAATTGGTAGGGGGGGTTTGACCTGCCTTGTACCTGGAATACTGGATCCAAGGTGGAGCAGTCTTGAACGATTATTAATTATTTGAAGCCTATTTCATTTCGAGAGTCACCAGTTGGCTAGTTAAACAATAGCCAGAACATGTAATAAAGCACGAGTGAGTCTAACTATAATAATAGCAACTATACTATGAAATCACTAGTGAGTAGTGAGGGTAAGAGAGCGATACCTGCACCTACCTATAGGCCAAATTTGACAATGTAGGTACTCAGTTCATTCCAGCATGTGCCTAGAGAAGGCAAGAGGAGAGAGGCAGAAGACATGAGAGGTGTGATGGGAGGGCGATCCCATAGCTACAGTCTATGGGATGCGACAACTGCACCTAATGCCTCATAGGAATAAGATGATGGTTGATCGCACTGGGATGTATTCGTCTCGAGTCGAGCCCTACTTGAAACGATGACCAAGGGAGGAACTGACCATTTGGAAGGTAACCAAGGAAGGAAAGCGACCAAGAGGTGAGATGAAGGAGACAGGGGCTTCCTGGAGCAAGTCTAAATAGCCGAGGGGGGACAACAGATAAGATGACGGGGAGGCGAGAGCTGCCAAAGTCGGAGGTGGCAGGGGTCAACCACAAGAGGTCCAACTTGGCCCCAAAAAGGTCCCATTCCAGATGGGGCTTCATTAAACTCTGTAAATCCATACTAAAGCATGAAAACCTTCTGATGTTCACTCAAGCTGTCTTAGGCCATTGATAGGAAGCTAAGGCTAAAGAGGATCCCTGCCCCAGGCATTCGAAAGGATGGGGCGAGGCATGAGTGAGGAAGAGAAGGCTACCCCAAGCTGGTCAGGGTGAGTGGGGAGCCTGCATGAGGTGCCCCCGAGGATGCTCATGCATTCAAGGAGAAGAGACAGGCAAGGCTAGAGGATGAGTCCAACCTAGGCATGCCATCTTTAGGGTGAGAAGAAGTGGAAGAAGCTCCAAAAGAGCTAGGAGACTGGACAACAGAGAGAAAGGGGTGAACCTTAGAAGCGACCTTACGGAGGTTAGAGAAGGGAGCGGGATCCCACCAAATGGAATAAGTTTTTACTTCATGGAAGAACACGATCTCTCCTGTGAAGTTACAAGGAACAACCATCATCGCATCAAATCAAGGGTATCCAAGGAGGATGTTGTACTCCAAGTTTATTGGGGGTACTTCAAAATGGGTGCTCACGGTCTTAGGATAGAGTGATAGGGGGATATAAAGAGCCTCTAAAAGAGTAACGGAGGCGTGCGAAGGTAGGCGCTTTCTATAAGCAAGCGTAATGGTCTAAGCCTGCCTGACTGTGAGACTCACTGGTCGAACAGAGACGAAAGTCGGCCATAGCTTTTTTATCCTGACTTACGTTTAAGTGAGAACCGAAGAGAACCCTTCCTAGTCAAAAGGGACTAGGTTGGGCCAACCTATGGGTGGATCCAGCGATCTCGCAGCGACGCTGGGCAGCCAAGTTGGTTTGGAATAACTGCTGAAAGCATTTAAGCGGGAAATCCTTCTCTAGACAAGTTCTCGTACAAGGTAGCCATCACCTCGATAGGCGATAGGTGTAAGCACCGTGAGGTGTTCAGCGATATCGTACTAATTAAATGAAACTCAAAGGAATCGAACGAAGGTTATTCCTTGCTTGGCCAGAAATTATTTGATCTCCTACTGCCCGATTGGATGCGAGGGAGGGAATAATTGAATATGAACATTGCTTCTACTTCTCTACCCGTAAGGGGAGGGTCTGTCCCCCGGAAGGACCTACCTGGGGCTGCTAGGGAGGGAAGGATTCAATCCAGCCATAGGTTTCCCTACAGCTACCCTGGTACGATACGAAAGCTCAAATACAGACAGAACCAGAAGAAAGAAACGCACTTGCTTGTTACAAGAAAGACAGTTTAACACTAATAAAGTTCCGAGCGCACGCTCAGCTCTTTAGCTGATATTTTAGCCTTCTCTATAGAGGCTCATCGCCTCTTGGAAATACGGACTTTTGATCCTTTGTTGTATTTCGGAAAGTTTTGTGGTATCCATATCCGGGCGTCCAACCAGCATTTCCACTATCCAGTGGAGCTTAGTTACGGTTGGGCTACGGGTACGGTTTTCTTTACAGATATATTATAATAGGTCTGCGATTGATTCTTCCAACTCTGTAACCGAGGAGTTATGAAGCGGTCTGGGTTCCTGGGTCTCTGGTCCGGGTTTCGTAGTATTCCTGGTTCTATATTTATGATCTACCAAGTAATATGTTCCTTCTCTAGTTCTGTTTTACTAAGCAACAGGTAGAGATTACTGAGAAGTACTTTATAGAGCTTTCATTATACTATAGAATAATAGTGACTAATGAAGGGACTTATCATAATATAAGCTTAGCAATTGGTTCCCCTTACTACGTTAAGGTGAGTATCCTTGATTCCTCTAAATGTCTGTATAAGGGTTGAAGGAGTGAGGGTCGAACCTGTAAGTAAGAATAGGTGGCCATGTTGTTCCTGTGCATGATAAAATGCATATGTGGTCGGTGTAATATAGGATGCATGATTGGGTATTATTGTCCTTGGTAAGTGTGTTGATCGGTCTGTTGAGTGAAGGGGACAAATAGAATCTTTTCCGGGTTGGATTCCCGGTTGCACACGTGGTTTAAGTCTCCTTCCTCTGCAGTAGTATACACAGAGGTCTCCAGCATGACCCTAGCACCTAGAACACACATTACTATTGAAGAATATGGCCGCACCATGGCCTCGCATTGTGGATGAGTTTGTAGCAACTGGAATCAACGGGTACATTTTTGACTTCGCAATAGCAGCCGGCCTTGGATGAAGATCAAGATCTATTTCTGCAAGGTATTTTCGGTGTGTTCATCCAACCAAGGCTCGAGATAAAAATATTTCTGATACATCTTTAAAGGTGTGCACTGCCAATGGCAGCTTAATTTCTTCGCATTATTATAGAGAAAAGGGTGGAAGGGCAAGGGGGAGAGAATGAAGGATTGGAATAGGGAGAATGACGAGCTCTGGAGAGATCACAGGAGGTGGGTAGTTGGACGAACGAACGGAAAAACGAGAGGTGTACGAAGAACGATGGGAGAAGGCCATCCTTATCTAAAGTCGAACGTAAAGGTGTGGGGAGAAATGGATGTAGGAGGAGACGAGGCGGGGGAGCACCCCAGACCCGCGATAGACTCAACAAGAGCTTACTCCTGCCCATGGGGGATGAAGAAGGGGACGACCAGCTACCGACCCGATCTTTTGTGAGTTATTGTGTGCCAAATCGAGCCCAAACATGTAGACGGATATGGATTCAAAGACGACGTGGAAGATCACAAAGTGAGACTTGAAGGCTTAATCCCATCCTCTAGAACCCGAATGTGCCTAAGTGKRAATAAAGAAAACTATGAGCAAGCCTCTACCTGATTAACTACGGTCTAGTCAAAAGAATCCACTAGTCCTCATACTGCTATTTCTTTTTAATTCACTAATCGAATTCTTTTCATTATGAATTGATTCAGTCATTGAATTTTACCTCGCGAATAGAGATTTTCAACGATTCTATTATAATACGTGAAAACCACTCTGCACTCGACTTGAATAAAGGTTAGTGTCGATCTCCTGAAACGAGTTGTTAATACGTATATTATAGGTGCCCACACCTCCTTCATTGCTATTCCCTTTCAATAGCTTGCTCTAGCGTATCTATGCTATTTCCCCGCCTATCCGGGCGTGTGCTTCGTCCGAGAGCATACTCGTTGCTAATACTGTCGTTCATCTCATCGATCGAATGAAAAAGGGATGATCTTGCGCGGTTTCATTACCATGTTTTCACACCGTCTACCAGGAGCTATTCCATTCCTATTGATCCGGATGTCTAGATAGTCACCGAGGAGAGGAGATGGATGTGCACTCCGAAAAGAAAATAGATCAATTTATGCGGCATAATGAAGGGAGTAACGGCAGCACCGGAGAACGAAGCAAGCCCATAAGGTAATTCATGCACCGGAGGCTCCGCGGGCGTATATCAGTTCCATGGTTAGGACCTATATAAGGCTTTCTTCTTTTGGTATAGTAACGCAAA
>JZKD02S2008374.1:5691-19574 GCA_000966675.3 Picea glauca | reverse complement strand
GGCTTATTTGGTGTAGAAGTTCCCTTTTTGGGTGGCATGTTGGCCAAGTATCACTTTTGAACCTTGATTTTGAGGTGGTTATGCTAGACAATCTTTATTTTGTTGTATCTCCCAATTTTCGGCCCTTCTGGGTATGAAACTTTCTTTTATGTAGTTCTATGATATTTCTTCTCTACAATGCCACAGGTCTGATCAAAATTGGATATGCCAAGTGGAATTTATGGTAACTTCCCCACAACTTGCTGATTTTTGGCCTTTCCAAGAGATCTCACTTGTATAGCATGCCCCACACAAAATTTTTGATTTAAAATTTTGAAACGTGTACCATAAATACTACAAACTATCCACTATCCAATGAAACCACTCCCACTCAATTTAGATACTCTAGGAAGAATTTATGATTGTTTTACCTAGAACCCAAAGCTGAAATGTTTACCACAGATACCCTACTAATTTCTTTGAATATCCTCCAAATTTCAGGGTCTGGAACGGTACAGAAAAAATTTTATAGTGAAAATTCTGCAATGATTCAGTTCAGGATGATTCCAAAACCTTATCTTTCATAGGATGTATCTCCAAAAGTATAAGGCCTCGGGAGATGAAATTTTAACCCAACGTACCTTGATCCGTATACTAAATATCCTCCAAGACTTTTCTTCTGAAATGTTTTAGAAAAAAAATTATAGCAAAAATTCCAAGGTGTCTCAGATGTAGTAGCAAAACCCCAAGACCTTGAGCTCTGATACCATATGTTAAGAACCAAATATCAATATAGCATAGAAAAACCTTAGAATAAGTACTCAACGCCCTTAAAAATAGATAATTTCAAATAATAAGCCTCTTTGAGGGGGCAACCTCCTTTTACCCCACATAAATGTTCAAGTACAAGATGATTCCAAATGAAAATGTCTCCTTGGTATATATAGGAGACTAGGAGGTATAATTACAACTAATGGAATAAATATGACATAAATAAAATAATATTACTAATGTAATATGCCCCAATTAAGGGGTAATGAGCCAATATTAGGGCTTAACAGTTTTTTGGGATGTGATTACATCTTGAGAGAGTACATGGTGTGTATGGTGGATGTCTATAGTTTATATGAATTTAATGTCCATGTCATATTCTTTAAGTTTAGAAACCAAGTCTGTCCATCAACCTTTTGTAGATTGAGTCTTCTATACGTGTGTTTCTTTAAATATAGTTTGATATACATGAAAAATATGAAAAGTACATTATGAAGGTCCAATTTCTTTAAAGGCCAAATGCATAGGGAATATTTACTAACATGTCCTTTTCACACCTGATTTAGTTAGTGGTACAGGAAATGATTAATAGAAGGCATTAGACAGCTCATAGAAATTTGTGACATTTACTTCACAGTACAGTTGCTAAATAGCCTCTGTTTTTTGCAAATATGAGAAATTTACGTGCCATCAATGACTTGGTTATCGTGCAAATTAGGTTGCTTCTCATAATCCACCATGCCGAATGATTGCAAATGTGAAACTGTGGAATCCCAAGACTCGGTGAGATTCTCTTTCCTCCTAATTGTGATGTGTCTACAAATGTTATATAAAATTATTATGGCAATGGACTATGTTATAGAAACTTCATTATCAAAAAAAAGTCAATGTAGTGATTATTGACGATTTGTACAATCCTTTGTGTTATTTGTATATGCAGTGCTCGATTAGCCATGTCTTCTTCAGGCGTGCATTCCATCGGTGATATTTGTAGTTTCAATACCAGTTATTGACCTACAGTGTTTTTCATTTAATAATCTGGACTTGAAGTATGTGTCCATGTCATATTGTTGAAATTTGGAAAGAGAGTTTGTCTATGGACGTTCTTCAAATTGTCCCTGAAGAAATATTATTGTTGGAAGATGTGGTACATATGTTATGCAGAAAAAATTGGTGGTTTCTTTTCGTATCTACTATACTTGTGTTTTTTTCAATGGACTTTATTATATGTGAAATGTAGGAATAGTACATTACGAATTCCAATTGTTTTTTGTGAAACTGCAACATGACTATTTACTAAAATTTCAGTTACATGCATAAATTAGATATGGAATACAGGGAATGATTAATAGAAATGGTTAACTAGGAAATAGGAAATCTCAACATTCACTTGGCACTGCTCCTGAATAACCTTCATTTTGTGGAAAATCCAAGCAAATCAACCTGCAATAAATCACTCCCTTATCATGCAAATTAAGTGTGTTGTGAGAAACACGGGTGCGGAACTATTGTAAATGAAAAGTGTTGAAGTGTGGGATGATCACTGGTATAAATAGTCCCCACGAGGCTTGAAAATAGAATTAGAACCAAGTAGTGGTTGTGTGGAACATAAACCGATGCAAAGTGTTGATGTGTGAAAGATATAGGTAGACAGAATGCAGAGATATGGACACAGCAAGGGGTTTCATACAACCACAAAAATGGCTAAGTAAAATCGCTTTAGACTAAGAAATTATAAATAGATATTGGGTTCACAAAAGAATTTGACACAAGATTTGCATTTAAAATTTTGTATTGAAGTAACGGGTACATGAGCTATGATGACAAAAAAGCTTCCTTTCTTTCAAAAATCTCCAAATTATATGTGTTTTTACTTGCAATTTTCCACGTTTCATGTAGGCTTTCAAAATGTCGATATCTTTGCAGTGTGCATATTCATATGTTCATCACTAGTGCAATCTGCATAGATGTCTCAAGCACTTGAAAGAGTGTGGTCTATAGTCCAAGGGAAATATATGTTGTTGAGTGGGAAATATATGATGAACAATGAATCTTAATATAACTAAATGCATAGATAATGAATATCCTTTATCAAAATATAATTCATATAATAAAGAAAAATAACATTATTGTTTATGCAATGAGGACAATGATAAGAATAAAGTAAACACAGTTAGCATAAAACTTTGTAAAAATGAGAAGAAGAAAAAAAGCAAACCGTCAATGTGGAGTAAAACTTAGTAAATAAGTGAAATTTTCAAGGGGGGGTTAGCATATGTGGGAAGTAATGTAAAGTGTTTGGAGTAAAAACATTTAGCATTAAACTTTATAAAAATAAGCAAAAAGGTAAAGTGTTCAATGTGGAGTAAAACTTAGTAAATAAGTGAAGTGTTCAATGGGGAGATAAGCATTTGTTGTAAGCAATGCAAATAAGTGAAGTGTTCAATGGGAGGTTAGCATATGCAGGAAGCAATGTAAAAATTTTGAAGGTTAAGATGGACGGGAACCAATGCAAAGTGTCTTCACACATATAGCTTCCACACCTCTGCACAAGTATATCCCCGCACAATGAACACTTAGTCTAATACTTATCAATGTTATCATTAATATAATATTGTTATGCATATACATATGCTTAAAAAAATGAATTTTACATGTATATGTCTATTAAAAATAAAAGTTGATTATACATCTTCAGCATTGACATATATTTCACACGGATATAGCTTTCGCACTTCCACACAGGTATATCCCCGCACAATGAACACCTAGTAAATAAAAAACATCTTCAGCACGGACATATAGTCTGCACACATATAGTTTTCGAACCTCCACATGTGTATATCCCCACACAACTATAATACAGACATATAGTCCGCATAGGTATTGATATCACACCTCCACGCATGTATATCCTTGCACAGCGAACACTTAGTAAATAAAATACAGCTTCAGCACAGACATATAGTCTGCACATATATAGATTTTGCATGTGCGCACAGGTATATCCCCACACAGTGAACCCTTAGTAAATAAAATACATAAAAAACAATGTAGTTATTTTTTAAAATGATAGAAATGGACATAAATGATAGAAAGTATGGCTAAATTTTATAACATAGTATTTTATAATGATGTCTATTAGTTGGTGTAAAAAGGATTTTTAAATTTTTTAATACAGTCCTATACAAATAATTAAAAGCTTAATAATTATTTGTTAATTTAATAAAAGTTAATTATACATCTTCAACATAGACATATAGTCTACACACATATAGATTACGCGCGTTCTCACGGGTATATCCCCGCACAGCAAACACTTATTCTAATGGTTGTCAATGTTATCAATAATAGAATATTGTTATGCATATGCATATGCTTAACAAAATGTTTTTTACCTATATACAAATATTAAAAACAAAAGTTAATTATTAATTTAATAAAAGTTAATTATACATCTTCAACACAGAAGTATAGTCGTCACAGATATAGATTCCACATCTTCGCACAGGTATGTCCTTGCACAACGAACACTTAGTAAATAAAAGACATAAAATGTAGTTATTTTCCTAAGTGATCGAAATGGGTGTAAATAATAGAAATGATGGCTAAATTTTATAACATTGTATTTGATAGTGATGTCTATTAGTTGGTATAAAATTGATTTTTAAAATTTTTGAACATAGTCCTATACAAATAATTAAAAGATTAATAATTATACATTGATTTAATAAAACTAAATTATGTATTTAATAAAATTTAATTATACATCTTCAGGACAACAAACACTTAGTAAATAAAATACACATGTTTTGTACCCGTACATTAGAACTTTGAGACATGTACATGCACCCATTCTGCACCCATACATGCACCTATTCAAACCATCCATTACAACTGCATAATTAAATTTCTTATTAAACTCTCGCACATGCACTCATTCCAACCATCCGCTACAACTGCACAATTAAATTTCTTAATAAATTTCCACCACCATACCAACAATAAGATCTTGTTTTGAAGGACCAATCAGAAGATAGGAAAAAACATTGATCTCTTGCAACAAAGTTAAACTATGTAAAAAAAGATAAATTTTGGTCAACACAAAAACAAAATCACGGTCAACGCAATATCAATTTCTATAGTCCAATCTATTTAGCACTTGGCCTATACGCTATATATTTAGCCGGCTCGCATTTCGTAGACGTGTATCCCCGCAAAGAGCACATTTATTCTATTTTTCAAGAACTGTGCAGAGAAATCGAACAAGTCATTGCACTGCAATCTTGCACTTCCGCACTCTTTAATAATTTAGATAATTGCAAAATTACATCTATTTTCAATCCACTAAACTCAGTTGAAGTTGCATTTTAATCAATTACCTATATATGTACATTTAGGATTTATCATAATGTGGACCAAGAGAATTTATTATAGTTGCTACATGTTTTCAGTTTTATTCACCTGGTCATTGCATACAAGTTATTGGAGTTGTGCATAGCAATATAAATTTTCTATTTTGAGATCATGGGAGGGACATTGTTCTAACTTTTTTTCTTTGCAGTGAGATGAAAAATACAGTGTGTGGAAAAGAAATCAATTATGGCACTTATCTTATTACAAGTTCAACGGTTTACAGTGCATTGGAACAATAGAAGAAAATGATTGGCCAAGGTTCATGGGAAAAATAATTTAGAAACATAAATGTTGTCTTGAGAAAGAACCGGGGAAAATGGTATTGAAGACTTGTATACTTTGTCAAATTTGCAATCATCGAATTCAAGCGGTAAACTTGTGGAAAATTCCTGCCATATATAAATTTTAATCAAAACCTCTGCGATTCACTAAGTTTTATGTTTGTTATTTAAATTCCATATGAGTATGGACATATGCCAAACAAGTAACATGTCCTTTACAATTTTGTGTAGCCAGTCGTACACAGTATGCTCCAGAATAAGAGAAATAGCTAACTTAATGCAGCAATAAAACATAGTGTTTTTTATTGAAGTTTGATTGCATTTGATTCTATATAGGCCAATTAGAACATTATTGTTAGTGTTAATTTATGATACATTTATCATGGACACGGTACAAACATAAATAATATTCAGTCATGCAAACTTGCTTAAATCAATAGAAACTACATTGATCATTCCATGGCAAGCCATAATCGATAAACAAACATCAAAATGCCTAAGTTCATTTTTATGCAAAACCTTTATTACATGTTCTATTCTTACTTGGACCATATGAAAATGTCAAAAACTCTATTCAAATAATAAAAAATAATTATATACTTTATGAAAAACCATAATAATCAAAAAAAAAATTAAAAAAAAATCAAACAAATCTGATTCCTAACCAATTACAATATAATTTGTTTGTCGACGTGTATAATCAAACAAGGAGGGAATATACAAATGCACATCAATATATGAAATCAGAACAGATGTAGTTGCAATTTCTTGTCCAATGATACTGTGAAATTGTTTCTAGCAGCAATTTATGACATTGTTAGCAAAGATGCATATGGAATTTGCAAGCAACATCAAACTTGCTAAAGATATCAAGGCTACCTGACAAATTCCATAGCAACAAAAATTCTGGAAGCATCAAATAGCAAGAGTTGTTCCAATTGCAATCCAGCTCTAGTAACAATATATCAATGTTGCAATGTAACATGGCCAATAACATATAAACATCTAGTCCAATGTCCATTAAAATTTTGATATAATTGAATTGCAAAAAATGAAATCAACGACACTACAATGCTAATAGTGTCCAGTAAACACATTGGACTCAATTCACATGCAATTGTTTGTATTCAATAACTATACATGTAATATGTATATATGATGTACATGTTATTAAACATCAGCATTTTCATCAATATAAAAAATAATAACTAGATTATAGTTATAGTATATGTACAAAGAAAACGAAAAGCAATAGATAGAACTCATCGCACATGCAAGATGAAATTGTCTCCATTCAATATATATCCCACATGCGGTATGACATTGTCTTCGTTTAATTTAAATGAAAAAATTACATTAAACAAAGACAATTTTGGGTTTCCTTTGCAAATATATTTCATATTGCACTTTTTCCAAGCCATAAATAATTTCCTGCAGTATAGGCTCCCTGGCGATGCATTGCACATTATTGATGTTGATTGTATGTATAACAGCACTCAGGAAATGTTTATATATAAAAGGGAATCTCTAGTTACATCTTACATAGTCAAACACCACATTTTTTATCAAAGCAGATGGATCTGCAGGAGAGTTTCAAATTACATAGACAGGTTCAAATGGAGTTGAATGCGCATTTGTTGCTATCATTGTACCTTCAACCTATTTACACAGTAAAAATCTTAGTATTTTAGGCTATGTGTGTGTGTGTGTGTTTTCAAATAGTCTTGTACACAGGATTTGTATATAGAATTGTCAATCTATACTTACAACTTTTTTCGGCCCAATTAGTTTTTTCATATCTTTGACTGCTTCTATTGTGAGTTATGTTATAAATGTCGATTGTGTTGTGTAGAACACCTTTTCTTTTTCATCTTTCCTTTTGGTTATATTTTTAAATAGAAAAATGGAAAATTTCCCTATTTGCAATTGTTGTTCGAGTGAAGTGAAGAAATATCCATATGTCTCGAAGAGTTGCAATTGATACATAAAATATTGTAGTTTTCATATAGCTTCACCTAAGATATATCAGCATGTACAATAAACAATTGGAAATGGAAAAGCATACCATTGTTTTGTCATCCTTTGTGTTTCCATATTTTATATGCAAACTGTATTGTGTTCCAACTTTCCTAGCGAGGGAAATGACAACTCCAATAGTCCTAATTGGATACATGTCTATATTACTTGAAAATTGCTTGATTGTTGTGTCTAGTATGAAATTGTATTCTTTGCAAGTTGTAGACATTGTCTCGACAACACTTGATTCAAGTATCAATATAACATGATCGCAATCACCATGGTCATAGCCACTTTTTGGTAGAATTTTAAAATTTGTAATAGATATGCCATCCCTGGCAACAATATTTGCTCGTGTCTTTCAATGAGGTGCATAGGAACAGTCAATGTAACTGTCATCATGCCATTTGCATTTGTCATGTCAGCACGCAATATTTTACGTGATTTTTTCACTTAATCCAAATATGTGTTGTAAACAACCATCACGTCTCCAATGAATACTTCCCTAGTTTTGTGACTGTTCAAGTCCTTTATTGAGACAATATTCAAAGTTGTAGAACTGCATCGTGGAATAGAAATCGCAGAAAATAAGCAATATGAAAAACAGTTTCAATGTGTTTCTTGTCCAACTACAAAATGCACATTTATATATATATATATATATATATATACCTTTCCAATTTCTCATGTTGTGCATGGATAGTTGCTTCACCTGTGTTTGTCACACTTGAATCCCCAACATTCATTCCTTTAATTCTAGGTATACCTATTTTCTTGAACTGAACATAGAAATTTGCAAATTTCATAAGCACCTGGCATTATTAGTTTGGCATGCTATCGCAACGTGAAAACGGAAAATAGCTTATAGAAATTTACCTCTGGCTTTGTTGATGGGAGTATGTTTGTGATGCACCAGTACTAATACTTCCCTGGCTTATCCAACTTTTCTTGCTTACAACACTAAATATGTGAACGTGAAGCACATACAATATATTCTATATTATGTTTACATTGACATATGAACCTCTTGTTTATTTTTATTTTTTCGTAGGACAAATGTACATCAACTATGCAACACACAAAAGCATATTTCACACAATACAATACATAGCATTTCAAAATTATCAATGACATGTACAAGATTAAACTACTAAAATGCCTACAAACGCATAAGATTTTCCAAGTGTAACAGACTTTGTTATGAACATTGGCACATAGCACTGTCCACTGCAACAAACTTGCATTTTTCTTCTGAAATATCTATATGCATTTTCACAACACTTTGAGCCATATCTCGCAATTGAAATGCATCAGCAATTAGCAATCAATGCCATAATGATTGCATGATCCTATGGAACTCCAAAAGTAGTAGAACATGGCGGAAAACATTTAGTCGATTGAGAATAACATACAAAAAGTATAACAAGATCCTGATGGCCAGTACAAGATTTAACACTCAGGATCTTTGACGTTGTAATATGGAAGAAAATTCCTCAAACACCCGAAATTTTTTGATGTCGAACCTGACATATACAACCAACACAAATCATTGTAACTTTGTAGTCTTCTCATTTATATTTTCCACCCATGTGTTCTCTACATAAGTATATGGATCCTGCAGTTGGGACTGTTAATTCTATTTTAAACTATTGTGCGTATAATTCATAGCACTCATTGTGGACCAATTCCTCCATTATGCACCTTCACATTTGCAATGCCTCTAGGCCAAGGACTCTAACAGCCACATAATTTGCACGATGACCGAGTCATTTATGGAAAATTTATTTGTGAAAAATAAAGGCTAATTAGAACTTGTATGAAGTAAATGTTGTGGTTGTCTATGAGATTTCTAATGCTTTCTACTAAGCATTCCCCGTAACAATATTTTTTAGTGACAATTTAGAGAAGGTCCATGGACAAATTTCCTTGTTGAACTTAAACAATATAACATGGAAATTAACTTCGTGGAAGCTACCAGATGACAAGTACTATAAATTGATGAATAGTATTGAATTTGTATACATCACCCATGAAAATGATGCACTAATTCAATATGTAGCCATCTCTCATAAAACTTGTCGTTAAAGAGATCTTTACCTAGACATTTACAAGAAAACCTAACAGGCTAACATATTTCTAGATATCAGATTACACGGGAAGTAATGGGAAGTGCATAGGATACTGGAAATGATGGCACTCTCACACGAGAGACACAAGGAGTACAGAGTGTTTACCACTATCAAAGAATCAAGAAATTTGATCCAGCCAGATCACACATGTACAAAACACTCACATAGTTATCACCCCACACTAGGAAAAGGCCACCAGGAGTATGCAAAATCATTGGCACTGCATGCATCATTAAAGGAACCTAGATCTGAATTGCAATGTATCAATACAGGAACATTGACGCATGGCGCTGGCAAGAAAATGAGAACATCACCACATCAATTTTTGGTTATCTTTTTAACTATTTATACCACTTGCGAGGACCATAGTATTCGCAACCAATTTTCATTTATCCACAAATAGAGCTCCCAGTAGTTGTCAATTGAACAGTTCTACCAGCCACCCAACTACCATTTCCATTTTTTCCAGGAATCATAGTTCAACTGCAAAGTCCTCACATACATGGCTTCTCCTAGAAAACATTTGATTTACCACAGCCAATATTTCATGTACATCGCTTGCAGTCCCATTGTGTCATTCTCATGTCAGCTCACACTAAGAAGGAAATTATTGGGAAGGGGACCCAGCGTACAGTCGATAACCAAGATCCCTAGCCTCGCCAAATAGTTACTTGAACTATGCTTTGAATTTCCTATGGTTTGATGGCTCTCTCTGTCAATGTTTGTTGTTCGTGTTTCCATGGATCAACACCTTTTGTTGAACCTAGCAAATCCATTATGTGTACTACCCCCTCTATCGATTGTATTTTTCCTCCTCTTCTTCATTACCAACCAAGCCAAACTAGACAAGAGGATGAGGTTGGGCATGTCCATTGGAACAATTACCTCATCCTTGTGATTTTCAAGTGCATGAGTAACTGGGAAAATTTATTTCTGCAGGACTTGGGCCAGCTACTACTTGAATTTATGGAATACAGGATGAAGCATGCCCACTATTTTTTGTTCCAAAGGAACCCAAAGAAGAGAGGTGATGCCAGCCTAGAAAAATGTAGACCAAATCTAGCTACCACCTCTAGGACAACCTTACTCATTCCAAAAGTTTTCCATGAATGCAACAACAACCCAGACAAATGGTTTTCACTTACTCAACCAATGTGCAGGTACCCAACCTAGCCNACTTAATCCAAATATGTGTTGTAAACAACCATCACGTCTCCAATGAATACTTCCCTAGTTTTGTGACTGTTCAAGTCCTTTATTGAGACAATATTCAAAGTTGTAGAACTGCATCGTGGAATAGAAATCGCAGAAAATAAGCAATATGAAAAACAGTTTCAATGTGTTTCTTGTCCAACTACAAAATGCACATTTATATATATATATATATATATATATACCTTTCCAATTTCTCATGTTGTGCATGGATAGTTGCTTCACCTGTGTTTGTCACACTTGAATCCCCAACATTCATTCCTTTAATTCTAGGTATACCTATTTTCTTGAACTGAACATAGAAATTTGCAAATTTCATAAGCACCTGGCATTATTAGTTTGGCATGCTATCGCAACGTGAAAACGGAAAATAGCTTATAGAAATTTACCTCTGGCTTTGTTGATGGGAGTATGTTTGTGATGCACCAGTACTAATACTTCCCTGGCTTATCCAACTTTTCTTGCTTACAACACTAAATATGTGAACGTGAAGCACATACAATATATTCTATATTATGTTTACATTGACATATGAACCTCTTGTTTATTTTTATTTTTTCGTAGGACAAATGTACATCAACTATGCAACACACAAAAGCATATTTCACACAATACAATACATAGCATTTCAAAATTATCAATGACATGTACAAGATTAAACTACTAAAATGCCTACAAACGCATAAGATTTTCCAAGTGTAACAGACTTTGTTATGAACATTGGCACATAGCACTGTCCACTGCAACAAACTTGCATTTTTCTTCTGAAATATCTATATGCATTTTCACAACACTTTGAGCCATATCTCGCAATTGAAATGCATCAGCAATTAGCAATCAATGCCATAATGATTGCATGATCCTATGGAACTCCAAAAGTAGTAGAACATGGCGGAAAACATTTAGTCGATTGAGAATAACATACAAAAAGTATAACAAGATCCTGATGGCCAGTACAAGATTTAACACTCAGGATCTTTGACGTTGTAATATGGAAGAAAATTCCTCAAACACCCGAAATTTTTTGATGTCGAACCTGACATATACAACCAACACAAATCATTGTAACTTTGTAGTCTTCTCATTTATATTTTCCACCCATGTGTTCTCTACATAAGTATATGGATCCTGCAGTTGGGACTGTTAATTCTATTTTAAACTATTGTGCGTATAATTCATAGCACTCATTGTGGACCAATTCCTCCATTATGCACCTTCACATTTGCAATGCCTCTAGGCCAAGGACTCTAACAGCCACATAATTTGCACGATGACCGAGTCATTTATGGAAAATTTATTTGTGAAAAATAAAGGCTAATTAGAACTTGTATGAAGTAAATGTTGTGGTTGTCTATGAGATTTCTAATGCTTTCTACTAAGCATTCCCCGTAACAATATTTTTTAGTGACAATTTAGAGAAGGTCCATGGACAAATTTCCTTGTTGAACTTAAACAATATAACATGGAAATTAACTTCGTGGAAGCTACCAGATGACAAGTACTATAAATTGATGAATAGTATTGAATTTGTATACATCACCCATGAAAATGATGCACTAATTCAATATGTAGCCATCTCTCATAAAACTTGTCGTTAAAGAGATCTTTACCTAGACATTTACAAGAAAACCTAACAGGCTAACATATTTCTAGATATCAGATTACACGGGAAGTAATGGGAAGTGCATAGGATACTGGAAATGATGGCACTCTCACACGAGAGACACAAGGAGTACAGAGTGTTTACCACTATCAAAGAATCAAGAAATTTGATCCAGCCAGATCACACATGTACAAAACACTCACATAGTTATCACCCCACACTAGGAAAAGGCCACCAGGAGTATGCAAAATCATTGGCACTGCATGCATCATTAAAGGAACCTAGATCTGAATTGCAATGTATCAATACAGGAACATTGACGCATGGCGCTGGCAAGAAAATGAGAACATCACCACATCAATTTTTGGTTATCTTTTTAACTATTTATACCACTTGCGAGGACCATAGTATTCGCAACCAATTTTCATTTATCCACAAATAGAGCTCCCAGTAGTTGTCAATTGAACAGTTCTACCAGCCACCCAACTACCATTTCCATTTTTTCCAGGAATCATAGTTCAACTGCAAAGTCCTCACATACATGGCTTCTCCTAGAAAACATTTGATTTACCACAGCCAATATTTCATGTACATCGCTTGCAGTCCCATTGTGTCATTCTCATGTCAGCTCACACTAAGAAGGAAATTATTGGGAAGGGGACCCAGCGTACAGTCGATAACCAAGATCCCTAGCCTCGCCAAATAGTTACTTGAACTATGCTTTGAATTTCCTATGGTTTGATGGCTCTCTCTGTCAATGTTTGTTGTTTGTGTTTCCATGGATCAACACCTTTTGTTGAACCTAGAAAATCCATTATGTGTACTACCCCCTCTATCGATTGTATTTTTCCTCCTCTTCTTCATTACCAACCAAGCCAAACCAGACAAGAGGATGAGGTTGGGCATGTCCATTGGAACAATTACCTCATCCTTGTGATTTTCAAGTGCATGAGTAACTGAGAAAATTTATTTCTGCAGGACTTGGGCCAGCTACTACTTGAATTTATGGAATACAGGATGAAGCATGCCCACTATTTTCCGTTCCAAAGGAACCCAAAGAAGAGAGGTGATGCCAGCCTAGAAAAATGTAGACCAAATCTAGCTACCACCTCTAGGACAACCTTACTCATTCCAAAAATTTTCCATGAATGCAACAACAACCCAGACAAATGGTTTTCACTTACTCAACCAATGTGCAGGTACCCAACCTAGCCACATTAATAATGCTCACAACTCAACATAACATTATTTTGACATCCCATCACTTTTTGAGTCAAGGACCACCAAGATAATATCATATGAAACTTGCTAAGTACCGAATGTTAGTGTTATAAATCTGTAATAGGGTACAATATCTAGAAAAAAAATCCATCCTACACCAGATGTCAACATTGTCCTCTCTTTCTCTTCTTGTTTCTATATAACACTAATTGCATCAAGTGATAGTGTTAAGAGATATAAATAGATAATATCATC
>JZKD02S2008362.1:487856-498419 GCA_000966675.3 Picea glauca | reverse complement strand
AGAGAGGAATATAGAGGGATGGAGGGAGGGAGGGAGAAGGGGGGAGAGAGAGAGAGAGAGAGAGAGAGAGATAATTACTTTGTGTTAATAGGAATACATGTGTGTTTCTATTTCTAATAACGTGTGTGTGTTTTGGGAACATGGGCGCGCTTTAGAAATGCACGTGTGCTTTAGGAATGTGTGCACATTCCTAAAGAGCATGCACATTATTTGAATTTCAAATTTTTTGAAGAGGGAGTGACAAATATAGCATATGTGTTCATCGAGTTGGTTCCCTTGGAATTAGGTTCAGGATGACAAACGTAGTGGTTCGGTCTACAAATACATAAAAAACCTCCAATTTTATTAATACATATCTATATCTCATTTTTTGAAATTATTTTTCTATAGGCTACAAAAACTTGTTGTTGATGAAACTACAAACATAAATAGAGTTGGATATATAGATTTCAAATCTACAGTTTTATTTTTAATTAATATTGTTTACTATTTTTAATCTATTTTTGTTTTCACATATATCAAAATCCTATAATACATACCTCTCTTATTTATCCTATAACCCTTTTTTTCCTTAAACATTTCTAAAATTAGTTATAATCCATACTATAGGAGACAAATATCTATGATCTTAAAAGAAAACAAAGTATTTTGATCATGTTAAGATCCTCTTATCCTGCATGAACAAAAGGTGTTGCAATTTCAAGGATATATTGGCTTTCATAATTTAAAAAATATATAAAATTAATATAATAAATTTCCAAAAAATACATCGCACTAGAAAAACAATTTCTCTACAATCATACAAGTTTTTGGAATGAAATTTCATCATTAAGGTACTCAATACCTACATGAATAAAAACATATACCTTATATTTTGCTGGAAAAATAACATACCAATTTTAGAAAAAATAAAATTCCACATAGTTATTCACAATTTATATGAATAAAAGTTGTATATTCAGAAATCAGATTCAATTTCCTAGGTTTCATATTGTTACACCATATTCAAATTCATTGTAAAAGTACCTTGAATAATCCCTTCAATTTAACAGATTGTTGTTTTTCCATGTTTGCATTGCCACTAACGCATCATGAGAAACCATCATTAGCTTGCACATGCCCTTATATTAATGTTAATAGCAATATATATGGGACAAATATTACAATATCTTCAATATTGAGATGTTATGTCTTTCTCCTCTTCATGCAACAAGTCCATGGATTACATACAAGCAAGAAAAACAATGCATCAAAATTGTGAGCATCAAAGAGACTCATGAAGAAGAAAGTCCCAAAAAAAGAGAATAGTCACCTACCTTTGAGCCAAGATACTCATCATGGGTCTCTTCCTACTCATGGTGTGATAAATCTTGAAGAATTAATAAGCATAGTGCATGCCACTATGGACAATTTGTCTCTGGACAATGGTTGACACATAATGGGGGGAATGTAAACACATGATGCTACTTACTCTCATAGTCAAGAGAAAAAATATGACAAATATGGCAATTCGAACTAGGATATTGGTTACCAATGGGTTTAACGAATCCATCCCTAGCTTTGGGGAAATTACTTTGGTTCCTAATTGTCCTTGTTTATTTCCATTTTAGAAATATATTCAACATCTAGATAATGAATAAGGATAGTGATGTGAAACTAAATGCATATTTAATAAGGAGGTTACATGAATTCATAACAGGCTTCAGGGAAAGTGCTAATTGGAATTCAACCACTTAGAACAAATGTAGGCTTTGTATATCTTGACCCACACGAGATTTCAATGGCACCATCCCTCTAGGAATAAAACCTTGTCCATTGGTGGAAACTCACATCCTTGTTTGTCTTATTCAATTTGCATCTGCATTGTTTTACATAACTTTTCTTCTATGCCATGTTGTCTTGCATTTCCTATGCCTTGACCATTTTTAGTTTGGACCCACTTCAGATCAATTCATGACACTACTTTTCGATTCAAGGGTTGATTTTGAGGTTTTTGTTGCAATGATACTAATTTTCAAGTTTAGAGGTTTCCAAGAAGTTCTAGTTTTAATCTTGAAAATAGAAAATGATGTTGTTGTTTGCACCACTCTTCAATTTGGAGGTTTTTTTTAATTTCGACAACATTACAACACTATTAAGGTTTCAGTTTCAAAATTTGATAGTTTTAACCCTACAAAAAAGTGGTGTTAATGGTAGTACGACATTTTGAAAAAGGGGACAAAGCTAGCCACAAGGGTTTTCATCGACTTAATAACTATTGATGAGTTTTTGTCAAGTTGGTAACTATGTTATTTTCAAATTTTTTTTTACATAAAATAGTTAAAAATGACTTAGCGATCAAGTCAACCTTACACCTTATGCATTAATATTTTAACCATATTTTTAAAGTGGAATTGAGATTATTATACGTGATTTGAATTTCAAAAGAAAACAAAAGGAGACTGCTCCTTTTCTTGAAAGTGGTGAATTTATTTTTCAAATATTAACACATTATTATTTTTAATTAATTTATATTAGAGTTGACCTTTTATCCCTTGAAATTTTAAGAGAATCATTCTTTAAATTGTGTTCCTTTTGTGTAAAAGGAATTAATGAGCACCTCTAATTCTTTTCCTAGTTCTTTGCTAACAAAAACTCATTGTGAACCATGTTGGGTCATTAGTTTTTCACCTTTTCCATCATTTGATTCATTCTTTTCACCTCACCCTCCACTCATTTATAAACATTCCTACAATCTTCACAAAAACACCATAATACACCTCCATATGCTCAAGTGGTTAATTGTGATATATTTCCTTGATTTTTAATTAATCAAGGAAAATTATGTCTAATTTTATTAATGATGGTTTACACATAAATTTCTTGCATTCAAAGAGAGAATTCTGATAACAACCTTCAAGGTCATCACATATATGCAACTCCGGGTTAAATTACGAAACATAGGTTTTGTTCCTAGCCCCATTTACATGGTTTTATGTTATCTATTCCGTACCCAGATCCATCATGGCCACCTCCAACTCATGATTAACACTTCCAGTCAAATATGGAAGCATCCATAAAGATAACAATATTTACACACATTTTTTATCAATGAGGAGATTTTGTAACATGGGTTTTGTGAAGAATGTGCCCAGTTAGTTGACACATAGGAAAATTCCTCAAAAAGTGCATGATGAGGGATGTGTGTGTGTTTCTTAAAAGTGAATCTCAAATATTTCCTGTTGTGTCCATTCTTCAAACCACATGCCAAATGGAGCACCTGACTCATCAATGTACTCTTCTGTGTATCTTTGGTATGAAACAACTTGATATGGGATGGAGTGATCCAACGATGCCCATTCCCTTTGTAATGTAATCCTATAAAAAATAAAGGTGATGATGATAGAGAGGAGGAGAAATTGAATGAAGGGTATAGGACTGAGACTTGTTTAGACAATGTGTACTTCTTTTCATTTTAGAATGAAATATTGATTTCTTATGCACATAAATTGTTGATCTTATGAGTTTATACCTATGTGAAAGGAATGATTCTAAGTGGAGGCAGGACCCCTTTCATCTCAGAAGTAACGACTCATTTAGATTTCCTTTCTGAATTTTTAAATTGTGTGTCAATTTTAACCAATTATTTGGACGTTTATATTCTTGTAGCTTCCTTATGCATTTCCATTTCTTATAGAAAAGATAACTTTATTGACTAGCATGAGTTCATTTGATTTGATTTCAGTTTAATTTAATGTTGGTCTGGAGTGTTCTTATTTGCATATTACATACTTTTCCCTTGGCATAAACTTCAAGGAATATAATCATGTGACATCGATAGAGTATATTTGCAACAAAGTAATTTCATATTACAAAATATTGTTGGCACCTATATTTCTACAATCACCCATTACATTGCTTATTCCAGAGTAATCAAGTATGAGGAAGTCTAAATGTGTAAATAGATTTGAATTTGTTTAATATTTTAGTATTATTTCCTTATCACAAATGCATGTTCATTTCTGAGCAAAAACTCTTAATGATCAAATCAATAGACTAGGAACAAAGTACCTATCACAACAATAATCATTGATTGCGGAAAGTTCTTGTGATTTGCATTTTAAAAAACTACTAATCATCTTGATCCTTGATTTAAAGAGTCATTAGCCTCGAGAAGGATTAATTATGTGATTACTTGATTGTTTTTTGCACATAGGATTTATATTAGGATATGATCCTACACAAATTGTGTTTTCATCTCACAAGCTTACACCCTCGGATTGATAATAAAATGTAACATAAATTATACATATAGTTTTTTTTTACATATTTGGTGCCATTGTCAGGGATATGCTTAAGGGTTTATATCATTGGTAGTTTGGTTATTTATTTCTTTCACTTTTATATTTATGTGCATGATTTTTTTTTCACCAACATTTACAACTTGGAGGAGGAGAAAGAGTAGAGAGGTAAGAACCCACACATGCACTTTACTTAGTTTCTCTTAGACCTTGTCATGTTGGCATTGTAAGTGTTTTTCCTTTTATGCAAGTTTTTTCTTTTTTTTAGTTCATGGAAAGAAAAGATAACTCATCTCAACAAATAACTTGGTGACAATGGATTCTTAGTAACATGAGGGAATTAGAGTACATGATCAGAGTTTTATTTAAGTTGTTTTGGTGTGGTGTGTTTTTTTTTATTTCATTTATTTCTTTAAGGTAGAGAAGTATTTTTTTTGTAAAACCCCCCCATACACTAATCCATTCATGAAAATGACCTCCAGAACAATCAAAAGAACTTAAGAATGCTCAAGAATTTGTTGAGAAGGGGAGGATGTGTTGCTATAATGTTTTTCTCAAATCCTTGTCGAAAGTCTAGAGTCATTATGTAATACCCCTAGGTCGAACCCCAATTGTACATATAAATGTAAGTGAACATATAGGCTGGCGAGCCAGGATATTTTGAGCCAAAATTTCCTGTGTTGTAATACACGGGTCAACACCCAATGGTAAATGTAAAAATGTTTTATAGGCTCATGAGACAGGTTGTTATAGGCCAGAAGGCTTATGTGATTAGTAGGCTAGAAAGCCTAGATACTAAAGGCTAGTGAGCCTATTATTTTAATATGTGAATACTCATATTATTAATGAAAACACACCATTGTTGTAGACCAATTCACAAATTAGTATGGGGGATAAATTCCACTAGAAAGGGAAAGGGGGGCTAAGAGTCTAGGAAGGGGCTAAGCTAAGGGGCTTAATCCAAATGGAATATTATATTAGTATTCCTTAAAGCTAAATTAATGGATATGGATATATATCCTAAGTTTTAAAGTAGGGACAAGGGATTCCCTTGGGTGCCAAGTGTCTTAAAGGATACACACACACACACACACACACACATATTGGGAAATATAGTGCGATGGGAGGAGTATTATTGATTATTCCTTCACGGAGACAGTTGTGAATCATACCTTATGGTACGGAACTGTAACAAGGAACATTTAATTGTATTGTTAGCTTAGCATATTAATTGAAGAAGTAGGTTTTCAGGCCCGTAGGATGGAAGAAGTGGGTTTTCATGCCCATGAGTAATTTCTCTAGGAAAGAAACTACCCAGAATTCTTCCCTAGTGCATTGGGAAATAGTTATAGGGATCTGAGACTTCCTATCCAACATGTTTTTGAATCCCCAGAAGGGAAGTGGGTAAGTTGAGGGATTTTTGATGAGAGAAGGGGCACACTTCCTGGGGTGGGACAGGCATGTGGGAAATAAGAGACTATAGGTTGTAGCAGTTGGTCACCTTGGATTGAACAATTATGTTTCTTATCATACCTTAGATTGGCTTAGGATATCTCTTTTACCTAGTAGAGTTTATCCCTAGCTCAGGGGTGACCCACTGATGAGAGTTATGAGCAGTGTGGTCTAAGGCTGGGAGCAACGTGGAAGGTATGCATGCAATTGGTGTTTATTTCATCAGATATGTGTCATTCATGTGCTTATTCCAATTACTATGTGTGCAATTATGGGTTTTGTCATGGAATATTTGTTGTTAAATTCTATATATGATTTGTTAATGTTGCATGCATTTTTTTAATATTTCCTCTTATCTGTGTTCATATGTAGAATTGAGTATTTAATTTAATGGTATCAAAATTTGCAATTTTATGTGGCATGGCCAGCTTGGGGTTGGGAACATTACAAGAACAATTTTGTTGAGTCCCTGATAATGGGTTTGCTACAAAATGGTATTTGAGTTTAGAATTTTTAAGTGGCATATCCCAGTTGGTGGTTGGTTATGGTACAAATTGGTATCATAGCCCAAATTTCAACATTGCGCCTGCATGGGCCATTCAACTAAGTGCATAAGTGAAATTACCGAGTTTGCAAGCAAATTGTTTGAAAAAAAGTTACAGTGAAATTGAGAGGAATTTCACAAGCAGGTTGGGGAAATTTAACGAAACAATGGAAATTTCCAAATTTTATTGGCAGAATGAACAAAATCAGTTATGTAGATGCCCAAATTTTGAGTTTACAGTATTTCCGTGGAGAAATCAGGAGCAACTAGATGAAATTAGACCAAATATCCATTTTTTGTTAAAATTCATGGGGAATTTGTGAAATTTGGTCTAAGGATGAGATTTTCCTATTTTAATATCTTTATGAGAAAATTCAAACCTGTAATGGGTCAAATTTGAAGTCAACATAAGTCTATGGCTGAGTGAGTGAAATTGGTTAAATAAATTTCCCAATTCTTGAAATTGAAGAAAGTTTCATGGCTGAAATGTCTATCGATTGTTCACCCAAGTAATTGGTGGATTTAGAGGTCCAATTTGTGTTTAGTGGAATGAATTTGAAAATTTTAATGGTTTCATAGCGACCATGGTGAAAAGGAATGAAATTGGGAAAATTCAAAAAGCCCCAATTTCTTGCAGCGAATAATGGAAAATTCGAAGTGAAGGAGTCGAATTTGAAAGAGGCGAAAAAATGTTTGGATAAAAGGATTGAATTGATTGTACTAATCTTAGTCAAAGAGATCTAATGACAACCCAAGAAGGAATTTCATTTTTGGGCGAATTTGATCATTTTTGGAATTTTGGAAAATATGTGAAATTGGAAATATTTTGGTATTTTTCCGTATGTTGATGTCAGCATGACATGGTAAGGGCCATGTGTTAGATGATTTAGTGGTAGGTGACATGTACTATCATGGTGGTAGGTACATGGAGGCAGAGATATGAAAATAATCTAATTATTGGATGTTGGCATGTTTACAGGAACAGTCTACTTGTCATTGATGGCAAGAACAACAATGATGTTGGCAGGTTTACAGGTAGAGTGTGGATAGCAAGAACAACAACAAAGACACAATAGGTTTATAGGCGGAGTGTGCATGGAAAGAAAAAAAATGAAGAAAAAAAGTGAATACACAGTGGAGCAAGAACAACAACGAAGACACAAAAGAGCAAGCTCGAGATGTTCAGGAGGAATAATGCAGAATTGTACGCAGAGTGAAAGTGTGCACTAGGGTCGAGGTTAATTCCATTACCAAATCTCAGAAGAGATAGCAGTTTCCAGAAGTGCAGACGAGGTCCAAGTCATCAAGACTCATAGAAGGATAAAAGGTTGAGGCCTTTGGCACTAAGAAATTCTTCCAAGTCGAGAAGATTCATAAGATCAAGAGGAGGAGTGACAGTGGTCTATGGATCACCAATCCTGAATACCCGATGGTCGTTAGATCAGAGTCCAGACAGGAGGAGCACGCAGAGGAGGAGATTAGACCTTAGCCATAGGATAGAAGCATGAAGGACTATCAACCGTTGGATCCAGTATAACCGCGAAGAGGATAATGGCCAAGATCCATCCTCCAATTCCACGAAATGAGAAGTCGTGAAATGATCTGAGTCGTCGAATTACCAAGGATATGGACCGTTGATTTGATATGAAGCATTTCGGATTTTTGTGAGTTGGGATTTTTGAGGCAACTCATAGCAGGAGTTCATGATATTATAAATCACGATGCACCCCTCTTTCTTGGCCCCTAGTCACAGATGGTGGTCTCATTGATGAATATTAAGGGAGGAGCTAGCATGTCGCTAGGCTCTACAATGTAGATCACCAAAATTGTGAAATGCCTTTTCGAATAAGGTTGTGGTCACAGTCAGTGGTCACATCAATGGAAGATAAGGGAATGATATAGCATTGCTAGGATCCACCTGAGAATTTCGTGAGTTGAGAGATTCGAGGCAACTCACAGCAGGAAATCACAAAATGCAAAATCGCGATTTGATCGCAGTTGTTGATCAAAGGGAAAGATCCGGACCATTGATCCAATGTGGATTATTTCAGATTTCGTGAGTTGGGATATTCAAGGCAACTCGCAACAGAATATCGCGAAATGTGAAATCATGAAACACCCTAGTGTTTGGCCCCAGGTCACAGCCACTGGTCATGTGAAAGAAAGGGGCTTAGTCAGAAAATATAACGCCCACTGTGAATTTTTTCTCAGGAAGGGAAAAGATGCCAAAGTCATGAGCGCATGGAGGTTCTCTAAGTAACTACTAGAGACAGGCTAATTGTAATTGCAGAAAATGACTGATTGCATCTACCAGAGAATTCTAAGAATCTCAGGGTGACTACGAGAGGAGTCGAAGAGTCTCGAGGAAAATTCCAAGTGGAATGAAGACTCATCATAGAGATAATTGACGGATGGGAAAGTGTTTAAGTCTATAACTATAACAGAGAGGATAAACTCAACTTTGATAGAGAAGATGAAGGGTCGCAATGCTAGAAAAAGACAAAGAATATCTGGAACAACCATTGATGATGAATAGTCTCAACATAAAGGCTACTGATGTAGAATAGATTTAACATAATTTCAAGAGAGGATGAAGAGTTAGGTGTATGATATGGTAGATGACTTGGCATGATAGATATATGCAGAACAAAGAAGTGAAGGTAGTCGGTCATTTAGCCATGCAATCATGAGAAAGAGACGGAGTGAACAACCTGCAGGGAAGAACAGTGATGTAGTGAAGAACATGCAGAGGCATAGCGCATAGGAGGTAGTTGGTGAACAGAGAATAAAAAAATGTAGAATAGAGAAGAGATGGGTGTTGTTGTTGAGTGTGATTCATGCGAGTATAAGCATGTGATGTGTAGGAACTGAAGCGCAGAAGAAGAAAGGAAGATAAATGCATATCTGAGAGAAGAACAAAAAGCGCAGCAGATGCAAGGAGAGAGACACTAATGCAGGCAGAGAAAATCAGTGTAGCAGAACAATGATGAGACTGGTAAGCCATAGATAAATGATGTATCACTATGATAAATTTTTAAAAAGAGAAGATTTATATTTCAAGGTCGAAGGGAGGTGCTAGGGAGGATTGGTGTCCTCATAGTTTCAAGTGGGTGCTTGAACATAGGGAGTTGTAGCTTCGATCTGGTTGCAGCCAGAAAAACCAGGGTGGTAGGGTGGTGCAATGGAGAACTATTGTTCTATGTTATACAGGTTGGTGCTTGTGTGACTGGAAGTTGGTGCTTCCATCCAGTTGGTGTTGGAACACTTAGGGAGTTGGTGCTTCCTTCTAGTGGGTGTTATAGAAACCAGGGAGTCGGTGCTTGTTAGGACATTTAGACACTTAGGAGTTAGTTAAGATCTACTTGGTATAATATGTCATTAGGTAAAAGTGTGTTTATTTAGTATGCATTAGTATGCATTTGTAGTTAGGAAATCCGATGGTCACGATATGTTTCCGACATAGAGTGATCCGACGGTTCATACTCTCCTCGATATTAACGGCTATTGATTCATGGCTTAGCACCCGATTGGTCCATGATATCTATTTAAAGAGCATGGAGGGTCATTTTCCGATGATCGATTGTGAGAAACTCTCTTGTAAAATCTCTCTGTAATCTTTCTCTTTGCTTTAATAAACTGCTCCAAGTGGCCGCGTTGGCTGGGGCCGTGGATGTTTCCCTGTAGGGTTTTTACCACGTGAAAACATTGGTGTGTTGATCTTTTATCTGGTTATGTGAGTGGTTACTGAAGGTGTTCGTCCTCTGTTGGAATACCTGTGTTGTCGAACATGGTATCAGAGCCTGTTTGAAGACCCGCTCCTATTGTAGATCGAGATCGTGAAGCCGAGTTGCCTCATCTCCATTTTCTAGAATTTCCATACATTTCTGGGCTGTGAGGACTCTTCCATTGCATCCGGAGCACTCGTTTCAGTCAGAAACACTTTTCGTTTCACTCGAAAAGGTTTTCGTTTGCCCAAGATACGACCATTACAGTCAGATCCGGAGGTATAAAGTCTGAATATGCATTTTTTTTTAAATTTTTGCAAAGTTTTGATTTTATTTCGGTTTGTATTTTTTATTTCCGGGCTGGTACTCTTTTAGATCTACGTATGCTTTTTGCCCTGCGCCTTGTGCAATCTCAGCAAATCAGAAACAGATAGGAAAAGGTGCATTTTCCGGGTAAGCTAACCGAGATCTAACCCTTGTTGTCATCGAGAAGCGAAATTTGTTTCTTGTGTGAAAAGAGTTTTTTTGGAGCATGCTCTCCAAGGCCGTCTTCAACAACAAC
>JZKD02S2008362.1:447251-483951 GCA_000966675.3 Picea glauca | reverse complement strand
TTCTTTAGTATGCATTAGTATGCATTTGTAGTTAGGAAATCCGACGGTCACGATATGTTCCCAACATAGAGTGATCTGACGGTTCATACTCTCCTCGATCTTAACGGCTATTGATTTGTGGCTTAACACCCGATTGGTCCATGATCTCTATTTAAAGAGCATTGAGGGTCATTTGCCGATGATCGATTGTGAAAAACTCTCTTGTAAAATCTCTTTGTAATCTTTCTCTTTGCATTAATAAATTCTCCAAGTGGTCGCGTTGGCTGGGGCCGTGGATGTTTCCCCGTAGGGGTTTTACCATGTGAAAACATCGGTGTGTTGATGTTTGATCTGGTTATGTGAGTGGTTACTGAAGGTGTTCATCCTCTGTTGGAATACATGTGTTGTCGAATAGTGCTTCCTTCTAGTGGGTGCTAGAGAAACCAGAGAGTTGGTTCTCTCAGCAAGTTGCATCTTACAAAATAGAGGTTGTAGCCTCACAATCAGTTGGTTCTCATCAGAATGATAATGTATAGAAAATAAAGATTACTTATCATATCAAGAAGAAGAGGCTTTTCCCTTTATGGGTTTCCTCAGTAAATATCTGTCTATGTATATTTCATGTGTGTGATTGATGTTGAATATTCTAATGCTTATATTTCTACATTATTGTGATTGTCATTGAGTGTTCTGTAAATAGTTTAAAATAGGAATAATTGTTTAAGAATGGGGATAACTAATTCACCCCCCCTCTCAGTTTTCCAACAATTGGTATGAGATCCGGTTCCTTTTATTTGAAGGTAGATTAGTAATCTTAAACATGTCGAGCCATGAAGGAAATTCAACCCATAAGTCCCCTCTGTTCAATGGAACAAAATTTGCCTTATGGAATGTTATGATGAAAACCTACATAATGGCTTTAGGTGCAGATGTATGGGATTTGGTAGAGACTAGTTATGTAAAGCCGACTGTACTAGATAATAAGGATGACAAGCTAGAATCAGCTTCAACGCCATGGCTATGAATGTTATTCTGAGTGGGCTTGTAGAAGAATAATTTTTAAAAGTTATGCCCTTAGAAAGCTAGACATGTGGGACAAACTCATTAGAAGTTATGAAGGTAATGATAAGTTAAAGGATGCCAAGATTCAAACCTACAGAGTACAGTTTGAACAGCTATAGATGAAATCAGATGAATCTATTGGGAAGTACTTTTTGAGAGTTGAAGAACTAGTAAATGCAATGAAAGCTCTGGGTGAAAAAATTGAGGAAGCCTCTTTAATTCAGAAAATTTTGAGATCTCTGCCAGATAGGTTCAACCCAAAGGTATCTGCTATAGAAGAACTTAATGATCTAAAATATTTGTATTTTTATCAACTTCTAGGAACATTGACTGCATATGAAATGAGGATAGGTAAAGATAAATCCAACACTAGAGAATCTTCTTTTAGAGCAGATACAAATGAGGAATCTGAGCTTGATGAAATTGAAGCAAACTTTATGAGAAGACTAGAGAAAGGATCAGGAAAGTATCAAGGAAAGTTTCCCTTCAAGTTTTTTAACAATGGAAATATAGGTCACTTTGCATCTAAGTGTCCACACAAGAAGTAGGACCAGAATTCTAAAGGTGAAAAGAAGTACAAACCTAGGAGATTCGATAAAAAGAAAAGTTTATGTGTAAACAATGATGACTCTTCAGAAGACACAGAAAGTGAACCTTCCTATGAAGATAAGGTTAATGACTTTGTGCTTATGGCCAAAGAGGATTATGATAATTAAAACACAGGAAGTGACGCTAATGATGAAGAAGTTGTGGTTGATATGGAAGGTGAACTAATCAGTGCCTTAGAAGAGATTGACAGACTTATACTCGAGAAGAGAAAACAAAAACAGTTGTTGATGTAGTTTGAAAAGAATGCTAAAAAACCTGATGAATACTTTTCCCTGCTAAAGGTGGAGTTAGAAGAGGAAAAGAAGATAGACAACATCCTGAAACAACAGTTATCAGAAAAGAAGGCAAGATTTTAAGCCTTGGAAGAAGAGGTAGTAAAAACCAAAAAAGAGATGGAGAAGTTCAAAGCATTGTATCTCCAAAAAATTCCAAGCATTAAAGCCTCAGAAGGATTAACCACCATTCTAAATCAGCAAAGGAATCCAAATTTGAAAACTGGTTTGGGTTATAAAGAAGGATCAAGTTGTAGTTAGCCAAGCAACAAAGAATCCATCAAGTTTGTTAAATCGACATTCATTGACAACAACAAATATGGAGAAATAGAGGAAGATAATCAACCACCAAGGAAGAGTGAAAGAAAAAGTACCAGAACTAAATATATAGAACAAAGAAATCATCAGCATGGAAGAAATCAACATGCTCAAAGAAGACATCCATTTTCCAGGTACAAAGGATTTTTCTAAGATTATTGTTTTTTCTGTTCTAACTTTGGTCACAAGTTGTAAACTGTTGTTTAAGATTTAGATATGAGCAATCAAAACACTCGAGGAATAGATATCTGTCACATCAAAGAATGAGACAACCAAGTAACAAACAATCACAGACTGAAAATCATGTGATGGCTGGGAAAAGGACACAGGTTAAGCATAACAATCGTTATGATACTTTATTCAATGAACCAGAATGTTACACCTGTCATAATTATGGACATAAATTTGCAGAGTGTCGCTTACAGAACTATGAATCAGATCTGAATCCCTCTGCTGAAAATGTCAAGGTTTGGAATAAGAAATAAAATGACAAGTGTGTATTAGTGTTGTCATCTCAAAGACAAATGAACACTTGGTATATTGAGAGTGGATGCTCCAAACATATGACAGGAGACAAAAGTAAGTTTATGTCTCTAAGTGAAAGCAAATCAGGAAATGTAACCTTTGGAAATGATGCTCCTGGTAAAATCAAGGGTAAAGGGATGGTGAGTTTGAGTAATGGTAAAGGAAAATCCCAGGATGTTTTGCTTGTATATGGGTTGAGACATAATTTGCTCAGTGTACGTAAAATGTGTAACAGAGGATGTGAAGTGGTGTTCACTTCCAAGGATTGCAAGATAAAGTCTGTAAACCCAGTACAAGTGGTGGCTAAAGGCATAAGGACATATAATAATATATATGTTCTTAAAGAAGATAGAGAAGAGTGTCATCTAAGAAAACATGAAGAAATATGGTTATGGCATAGGAGACTTGGACATCTAAAATTTGATCGCTTAATCAAGCTAAAAAATATTGAGGCAGTAAAATATCTTCCAAGAATATCAAAACCACAAAATTATATGTGTAAACCTTGCCAAGTAGGAAAGCTAACTAGGACACAGTTTAAATCCAAGAGATCTACTTCAACAGAGAAACCACTCCAATTAGCTCATATGGATTTATGTGGACCATCAAGACAGGAAGGCACAGGGAAGGAAAACTACTTTATGTTGATCATTGATGATTACTCCAGACTTACTTGGGTTGCTTTTCTCAAATAAAAAGCTGAAGCATTTAATAAATTTAAAATATTTAAGGCTTTAACTAAGAATCAAATAGGAAAGAGGTTAAAGGAAGTAAGGTCAGACAGAGGAGGATAATTTATTTCAAGTGATTTCAAGTAATTCTGTGATAAACATGGGATCAAGAGAGAATACACAATCCTAGGAACTCCACAACAAAATGTAGTTGAGAGGGAAAATAGAATGGTTCAGTAAATGGACAGGTCAATGATGAATGAGAAGAACATTGGTAAAACTTACTGGGTAGAAGAAATACACACATCAGTCCATATTCTTAACAAAGCCCACCTCAGACCACATAGTGACAAGACACCTTATGAACTGTGGTATGGAAGACCTGCTTCAATCAAACACTTCAAAGTCTTTGGGAGTAAGTGCTACATAAAGAATAATAATGAAAACCTTGGTAAGTATGATGGCAGGGCTGATGAAGGCATATTTTTAGGATATGCTACCAACAATAAAGGATACATATGTTTTAATAAAAGATTTCATAAATTAGTTGATTGCATTGATTTAAAGGTTGATGAAGGAGTCCCAGTAAGAGAGGTGAGCAATACCAAATCAATAACAGATAATATAGGTGAAGTTGAAGATGAACATGTCCAAGAATTAGAACAAGAAGACTCTGAGCCAGATGAAGATGAAAATACTCAGGCAGACTCAAATCAACAGACAACATCAAATCCTTCCTCCAAAATTAATCAAAAGAATCATCCTGCAAGTCAGATAATTGGTGAGAAATACAAAGGTGTACAAACTAGGAGAAGGATAATAAAAAAAACCGAGTAATCACATACAACCTTCATATCCATGATGGAACCCAAGAACTTCAATGAAGCCAGTGAAGATGAAAATTGGTTAAAATCAATGAATGAGGAACTGGCTCAAATTGAGAAGAACAATACTTGGGAACTTGTTCCTAGACCTGCAGATAAGAATGTAATTGGATCCAAATGGGTGTTTAAGAATAAAATAAATGAACAAGGACAAATTGTTAAGAATAAAGCCATATTGGTCTATAAGGTGTATGCACAAGTTGAAGGACAAGATTTTGATGAAAATTTTGCACCAATGGCAAGATTGGAAGCCATTAGAATGTTTCTGGCCTATGCATGCCATAAGAACTTTAAAGTATATCATATGGATGTTAAGTCAGCCTTTCTTAATGGAGACCTAGAAGAAGAAGTATGCATGGAGAAATATGAAGTATTTTCACTAACAGGTAATCCTAACTATGTATGTAAGTTGAAAAAGGATTTGTATGAACTGAAACAAGCACCACGAGACTGGTATCATAGACTGGACAAATTTCTACAGGACAAGGGTTCAAGAAAGGTATTGTTGATAGTAATCTATATACAAAATATGAAGGTGATGATTTATTAGTTGTTGTGGTTTATGTAGATGACATTATCTTTGGATGCACTAATGACCTTTCATTTCAGTGGTTTGCTAATTCAATGCAGATTGAGTTTGAGATGTCCATGATAGGAGAACTGTCATATTTTCTTCGTTTACAAATCAATGATGATTCTGCATGGATATTTATCTCACAAGAGAAGTATTTGAAAGATATGTTAAAGAGGTTTTAGATGGAATATTCCTCTCTTGTTGGTACACCTATGGTATTTGGTTGCAAGCTTAATAAAGATGATATTTCACCTGATGTTGATCAAAGAACATATCGATCAATGATAGGAAGTATTTTGTACATCATAGCATCTCATCCTAATATAATGAAGTTTGTTGGAATGGTAGGTCATTATTAGTCTACCCCTAAACAAAGTCATTTAGCAGTTATCAACAGGATCTTCAAATATTTGAAGGGTACAATGACTTATGGTCTTTGGTATCCTAGAAGTCAGAACTTACAATTAACTTCATATTCAGATGTTGATTGGGTAAATTGTTTGGATGAGAGAAAGAACACCAGTGGAGGTGCATTCTTCTTAGGAGATTCGTTAGTATCATGGATTAGTAAGAAAAAGGGATCTATCTCACTATCAACTACAAAGGTAGAGCTCATTGTTGTTGCTACTTGTTGCACTCAGATTTTATGTATGTTACAAACTCTTGCAGATTTGATGGTAACTTATATTGACCCAATTCCACTTCATTGTGATAACACCAGTTCCATTAGTGTCTCGAAGAATCCTTTTCTCCATTCAAAGATGAAACATATCCCAATAAAGTATCATTTTCTCAAAGAGCAGGTTACAAACAAAGATGTTCGGTTGAATTACATTCCTTCCACAGAAAAAATCACAGGCATCTTTACTAAACCCCTATCCAAGACACCTTTTGAATATCTTCGCCAGAAGTTGGGTGTGACCCCGTTATCAACCTAAGAGAGTCCATCCTATTAGGGGGAGTATGTATTGGTTGAATATATGATACCTACGCACCATACTGCAACAACTCAGGGAGAGCATGTTTTCTTTAACATTGATGTCAAAGGGGGAGAAAAGGTTTGGTCTGAATTATATAGTTGGAGGTCTAAGAAGAATAGTGAAGTCGTTCAGGGTTGCCAGCAATGCCAAAGGGGGAGATTGTTGGCATGTTTATAGGAAGAGTGTGCTTGTCGTTGATGGAAAGAATAACAATGATGTTGGCAAGTTTACAGGTAGAGTGTGCATAGAAAGAACAACAGTAAAGACATAGCAGGTTTACAGGCAGAGTGTGCATGGCAAGAAAATAAGTGAAAACACAGCGGAGTAAGAACAACAGCGAAGACACAAAAGACCAAGCTCGAGAAGTTTAGGAGGAATAGCGCAGAGTTGTACACAGAGTGCAAGTGTGTGCCAGGGTCGAGGTTAATTCCATTACCAAAGCTCATAAGAAATAACAGTTTCCCAAAGCACAGATGAGGTCCAAGTTAGCAAGACTCGCAGAAGGATAAAAGGTCGAGGCCTTTGGAACTTAGACATTCTTCCAAGTCGAGAGGAGGAGAGAAAATGGTCGTTGGATCACCAATCCTAAATACCCAATGGCCATCATATCAAAGTCCAGACAGGAGGAGTGCGCAGAGGAGGATATTAGACCTCAGTCATAGGATCGAAGCACGAAGGACTAGCAACCGTTGGATCCAGTAACTATGAAGAGGATAATGGCCAAGACCCATCCTCCAATTCCACGAAATGTGAAGTCACGAAATGATCTAAGTCATCGGATCACCAAGAATATGGACCGTTGATCTGATCTGAATCATTTTGGAGTTTCACGAGTTGGGAGTTTCAAGCAACTCATAGTAGGAGTTCGCGATATGAGAAATCGTGACGCACCCCTCTTTCTTGGCCCCTGGTTACAACTGGTGGTGTCATTGATGAAGATTAAGGGAGGAGCTATCATGTTTCTAGGCTCTACGGCATAGATCGCCGAAATCATGAAATGCCTTTTCGAATAGGGTTGTGGTCACAGCCAGTGGTCACATCAGTAGAAGAGAAGGGAAGGGACTAGCATTTCTAGGCTCCATCTCGGAGTTTCGCAAGTTGAGATATTTGAGGAAACTCATAGTAGGAAATCGTGAAACACAAAATACCAATTTGATCATAGCCATTGATAAAAGGGAAAGATCTGGACCGTTGATCCGATGTGGAGTATTTTGGATTTTGTGAGTTGGGATATTCAAGGCAACTCATAGAAAAAGATCGTGAAATGCAAAATCGTGAAGCACCCTAGTGCTTGGCCCTAGGTCATAGCCACTTGTCATGTGAAAGAAAGGGGCTAACTCAAAAAAGCTAACGCCCACTGTGAATGTTTTCACGGGAAGGGAAAAGGCACCAAAGTCATGAGTGCCCGGAGGTTCTCTTAGTAAATACTAGAGACAGACTGATTGTAACTGCATAAAATGAATGATTTCATCTACCATAGAATTTGAAGAATCTCAGGGTAACTTCCAGAGGAGCAGAAGAGTCTCGAGGAAAATTCCAAGTGGAATGAAGATTCATCATAGACTAGCAAACTAGGGTCAGATTTGCATGCAGATTTTGATCTTAAAGAAATGACCTTTTAACCTACCACCCCAAAACTTAAATCCCTCTTTCAAGACACATGCATGGAAAGGAACTACTAACCTTTTTACTGATGTTTGGTGTAGATCCTCCGTTGCGCTTTACCCGCTTACTTGCACTGCTCCTTCCAAAGTTAACCTGCAATCAAGACAAAACACTACGCATGCATGCTATTTTTCTACTTGAGGGTTAGAAATTAAGCATAAATTGCACAAATCATAAATAACTCATGCATTGGGACAGGAAAAGTATTCTTTTATTATCTTCAAAATGAATCAAATTACAATCAATGTTGAGACCGACCACCGTTCCTTGATCCTGATCCTGGGCTCCTCCTCTTCTTTGTCCTCCAACTGCTTTGCGTTAATTCTCCTTAGGCTTTAGGAAAGGCTAAAGGGTTGGGACAAATGGATTTGGCAATTGGGTAGAGTTTCTTCGCTATAATTTTCCTCCTCCAAATAGTACCCCTACCCCTTCTTTTATAGGCTAGAAGGAGCTAGGGTTTTGGACGAACCCTCGGCCATGCATGGTCAGGAGTTTCAGTTAACTAACCCATAGCTTTTTGTCCTATCGGAAACTTTCCTTTTTTTTATGATTCTGAAGGTAAACACGGGCTTTAGTGGGCCTACTAGCATTTACTTTTAGATACATGTGGGTTGTCGTGGGCCAACTAGTGTGTACTTTTAAAAATGGAGTTTTTAGAAGAGTTGTTCAGTAGTTTTTTGGCAAAGAAGGGATATGAGTTGGCCTGATGCCAGGTAAGCATGTGTGGTGCAATTTAGGGTTATAACAGATGCCCCCTAATGTGTGAGGTCAGAAGAACATCTGATGGCCGAAATACATTACCAATCTCTTACCAATCTTTACTGATGTGATGAATGAGTGATCCCAAGGATCAAGAACCAGGAGGTGTCATCTGCAAAATAACAAATGTCTCACCGAGGTGGGCATACCCATGCTCGGGATAGACTAGAACCATGGCTACCAATCAAATACACTGTAGATCCATGTCAAATAACTATAAAGAGTAGCCATGAATAATACACAGCGGAGCTACATCTCGAAATCTAAAAGATATACATATAGAGTATCCATCTCCCAGAAGTTGATTCGGCCTGATGGTTGTACTTCAGAGCTCGAGAAAAAACTTCAAAATATTCTAAAACTCGGGTAGGAGTGTAATATGAGTGTACGATTGCACTACCCAGAGGTCTTCGACGGCTCGTCGATTATGGACTTGATAATCTTGTTGATCGGACTGAAGGCTTCAGTGATTTCGAACAAGGACTTGATTGGACGTTCAGGATGGTCGGGTATGCAGACAAGAGACATATTGCAGAGGGGACGACTCAGGCTTAGTAACAAACTTCCCTTGGATAATAGCACGACAAGTGATAAGACTCAGGCAACATATCTGTTAATCATAAGTCTACAAAGCAAGAGGCAACGCAAACTCTCCATATGTTTGGAAGAGTAACCAAACGGTGGAGGACACAACTCTATATAGCGAGCAAAGATTCCTAAGGTCGTACTACATCCCATAGTCTGATGAATCAAATGGATAGATGTGCTTTATCCAAGGGCGACTCATTATGCTGCCAATAAAGAAAATACTTTTCCCATCCTCTTTTTGGGGTATATTTGATTTTTTTGTTCTTTTTGATAGTTTTTGAAAAAGAATAAAGGAATATTACGTTACAATGGAGGAACGAGTACAGCAAACATACAAGCTCAAGGCACAAGGACAAGACTGATGTTCTGGGAAATGATACTCGGAAAAATCCCTCAAGTGGCCAAAGGTGTTAAGACGCAGAAGCAAACTGTTACAAGGCTGATGGCTAAGGTATACGAATGCAGTTGATAAAACACACAATGGTAACATCCTTCGATGTAAGTTTAACGAGCCCAGAGAAGGGAAGCTCGATGGGTTTTCATATTTAGAGAGTCTGAAAAAGCATAAAAGGAAACTCCAGTGGGGTACCTTTTTCGAAAATAGTCTAGTTGGTTCAAAAAAGGGGTAAACTAGCACCAATTAGACGTCAATTCAAAACCATTTTAACGAGTGTGACAAGGACAAGATCACTCGGCTATTTTTCAATTTTAAGGAGTCTGAAAAAAGCTTAACTATGGACTCCATCGGGAATGTTCTTCTGGACCATTTTAACGAGTGTGAAAGAATAAGGTCACTCAACGATCTTTTAAATTTTAGGGAGTCTGAAAAGAGCTTAACTATGGACTCCGGGGAGGTTTCTTTTTCATAAATTTAGTCCCTCGGGCCTGAAAAAGGAATAAAATCATACCTGAGGATACTCTTCTAAAGAATGAGAATTCAATAGAGTATTCCTTTGTTCATACAGTTGACCATCCGAACCAAAAAAGGGGTAAACTACCACCAGACAGACGTGACTTCAAATTGCAATTTAACGAGCGTGAAAGGTCACAAGATCGCTCGGCAATCTTTTCATGTTTAGAGGGTCTGAAAAGGGCTTAAAAGAAGAACCATTTAAGGAACATTCTTCTGGACCAATTTAACGAGTGTGAAGAAACAAGGTCACTCAACAATATTTTCATCTTTAAGGAGTCTGAAAAAGGGCTTAAAGAAGACTACATAATGTTTACTTTTCTCAGTTAATTCGGATGAGATCAAAAAGTATAAATGCAGTCTCGCCAGATGTTGCTTTCGGATATCAAAGAGAGCTTGAAAAACAACAAAGTTAGCTCATGATTGACTCTTTGTGGGTCGATGCCTGGAATCTCCTCGGGGGAGTTGTATGCTCCGACAGAAACATTGTCTATGACGCCAAGGGTTCTGGAGATATTGATAGGTATCATTTCAGAAATGGTTTACATATTACCCTTGGCATAGATCTTGTGTGTAGCTAAGGGATTAGTATGACAAGACCTATCTCCAGTCATAGTCACGGTGAATTCTCCTGCTTTGATTCGGCTTAACTTTGGGAGGAAATATGATCTGTGATGAAGATCTTCCCAAGGTTTGTCTAGACTAGTTATTGCTTCGATTACTACTTCATCAGAAGGCAAGATTGAGTCTAACGAATCGATGTTGGCGAGAGAACCCTGAGCCCAGATAGGCTCTAGAGGTGGATCCAACTCTTGTGCGGGAGTCGGATCAGGGTTAGCTTAAGCTTGCTGGACTAAAGAGTACGCTACTTCAACAGCCGACAGGGGCATGGACATGCCAGATTGTCCTATCTCATCCATCATGGCTGATGGGGAAGGAAGAATCCATGGATCCTTAAAGTAAGTCATGCGGAACGACGAAACGTGAAAAATCTCAACCTTGTTGTGATTCGATATAAACTTGACATCGTCATGAGGAGGTGGGTAATCGAAGGTACCCATCAAGGATGGGCACAAACCAACTCCTACATTAACGACATCGGGTTGAGGATTATCTATCATGGGAACCGTGGATGCCCCCAAAGATGGGTCAGGTCTAGAGAAGGACAATTGATCGATGGTCACTATCCAGCCTTCATGTGGAAACAATAAGACGTGGAAAACTGTAGCAACCACAACTTGCATAGCATAAGTCCAACTCCGACCTAAAAAGAGATTATAGTCGAGGGGAGCATCGACTACCTCTACCTCAATGCACACGGTCTTCCCTCCTAACTGCATAGGAAAAGAGGGGATGATGCCATGTGGTCGGAAAGAACGACCGTCGAACGCAGTGAGGAAAGTAGGTGATGGAGACAAAGTGGGCTGACCAATGGCCTTCCAACAGGCTAGTGACATAACGCTTGTCGAGGTGCCCTCGTCGACCACTGTGCGAAAGATATTGTGTGTAAAAGTTTTCGTGGGATGAGCCACTACTATCTGAAACGCTATGTGGTAAGGCAGATGAGGTTTTAAGTCAGTCGTATCTAGCGTGATGGAACCCGGGTTACAAGTCTCAGTAGACCCTAAAGAAGTCAACAAGGCTTTCCTCTGAGCAGGGAAACTTTGGAGGACCTCCAAAGAGGACATAGCACAAGGGGTTTGTGATAAATCTTCCACAACAAAGTAATTATGGGTGGCCCTTGCGTTTGGGTTGTGAGAAGCTTTCTTAAATGCACCCTTTGGAATGCGTGTCATTGTTTCTCCCAACGTCTTCTCAATCTGTAGAGGAAGAGATGGAATTTTGGCTTCTTTGCCCTTCTCAGAGGCGCTTGGTTTACTATAGTCATGTGCTCTAGTTGTTATTAAATCATCACCCCTAACCATATATACTTTCGCAGATGAGGAATTGTTTGGAGGGGGGCAGGTTTCCTGGCTGCCCCCTTCGGCACTTGTAGAGGCTTGAGTTAAATTTTGCCCATGCTGAAAGGGATTAGTCAACACGGCTTGTTGTTGTTGTGTGACAAACTTTTGGGCCTCTGCAAGTCAAGGACAAAGATGGGTCAAGTGGTCTTCCACACACAAGTTGCACGGATACCTTGCCTTCCGTTTTTCCATGGTTCCCTCGCCAGCATTATCAGTGGGTTTTTTCTCCCCCTTACCCTTTTTTCGTTGTTTTTTCTTCCCTTCAGGCTGTTGGTTGGCCTTTGGGTTAGTCGTCTGCACAGAGTGTACTTCCGACGTTTGGGTAGGAGGAGAAGCTAAAGCAGTAGTCTGGATGGCTACTGAGTGTTGAATAGATAATTGTTGCAATTGTTTTATCAATTGCTCAGTGGGCTTGGTTTGTGCTGAACCAACAATACTGTCGGCATGTGGTCCAGCTCTCTGTCTAGTTTTATCCAGTATTGATCGTGGAGCATCCGGCAGGATGTTGTATAATAAACCAGACTGAGAATAGATAAGCTCAAATTGTTGAGCCGTCATGATGGCATCTTCTTCGGAGAAAACTCCTGAAGTTGCGACGTCTTTGGATAATTGTGGGACTAAGGACTTAAGGAACCACTCAAGGAGGAATGTTGGTGGGACTGGTACTTTGATTAGACTCTTTCGGCGTCTCCACTCTCAGATATGATCAGAGATATGGTCCATTGTCGTCTATTCGAAATTGGCTAGCAACTCTGTGCCTGCGTCGTATCTCATAGGTAACTGGAAGTGGTTAAGGAAGGCCATCACTAGTTCACCAAAAGAAGAGTATCTTGAGCGATCAAACTCGATGTACCATTTCGTGGCACTCCCGATAAGAGTGCATTGAAACAATCTCAACTAGACGGAGTCATCTTTCAATGAGTTAGATGAACACCAAAGATGGAAGGTAGTCACGTGATCTCCTGGATCTTCGTTAGGCTTGGCCTCGAACTTTGGAATGTCCGAAGGAAACTTCTTTGGCATAGGAGGCCAACCTGGATCATGACAAATAGGATCATTTAACAACCTTGTCAAATATGGCAAGTGTAACATCACCAGAAATGGTAATTTGGGTTGTTGTTGATAGCCTGGGAAAAAGGGTCCTAGAGTTTGGCTGGCACCAGGTTGCTAGGAAAAGTTTGGCTACTGGCCTGGATTCTGGTAGAAACCATGGCCCTGACCAGCGTAAGGATTTTTCATCTATGGAGACATCATTGGTTGATTCCCCATAAAGGACATAGGATGTTGGGCATTCATCCTGTTTAAAGGACTTTGGGAAGGATTACCCCATGCTGGTCCTACTGGGAGAGGCATAGAAGTCTGTCTAGGGTTCCATTGACTGTGGAAAGAATTACCCCAGAACGACATTCCAGAGGAGGGAATAGATCCTTGTCCTGAGTTCCAAGGTCTTTCTATATGTGCCCCCGGCGCAGGAATAGTACCCTGCGTCAGAGTAGACTGTCCAAAGATGGGAGTGCCCCCAGATGGGAAAGTTGTAGATGCAAAATTATTGTTACCAAACGTCACATTCCAAACAAATGGTGACGAACCTACCGGCATAGTGTGCGCAGATGTTCCTTGACTCTTGGCTCTAAATGAACTCGTGTGTGCAGGCTGCCCGGCGGACTGCTAATGCAGACCACCAAGCGAATGGGATGAAGGAGAGATATGACCTCCAGCGTAAGGAAAAGCATTTAAAGGGACAGGAATGCCCCCAAGTTGACCTTGCAGAGGAGAATTAGAGCTCCCTTCCCCTAGACCCAAATTTTGTAAAGTGGAGTGAGTGAGTGCAGGACTTGTGCCCAAACTAGGCATACCATATGAGAACGGAGAGCCTGTTGCACTAGGTGTGAAGAGAGGTGTGGCCGCCGTGATAGATGGGGTTGGTCCACTGTGCGATGTAGTTGCGGTCGAGACTATGGTGGCCCGGACCAATGATGGCAAGTTAGGAGATGCTTCTCCTGTGGTAGAAATGGTGGTGGGAATGGAAGAATTCCCAGAGGAAGTAACAGTGTTTGGTTCCATAACTGTGTGAGGAACTGACAGGCGTTTGTAAAATTGGATTGGTACAATGACCGATGGCCAAGTATCAGTGGTTGGGGTTTCAACCGAACCAATATTGGCGGTTGATTCCTCCAGGAATTGTTCGGGCTCAATGGTTTGTAACCCGATTTCGTCGAAAGACCCTTGTTGGGCTAGCGTTCGCCTCAATGGTGGCGAGGGTGGCTCCAATATAACCGGCGGCAGGCCCAATATCCTTCGTGACCGGCGGAGCTCGGGATCCTCCATTGTGTGAGAATATACAAGACATGCTAAGGTATTCTACACGTTCAAACAGTAACACACACTAAAAAAGAATCCCCTAAGAGATAAGACAAGCAAACACTAAACTAGTTGGAAGAACAGTTACAACAACCAACACTAGAACAACTTACCGGTGCAAGTGCAACTCGAAAACGGAAGCACCCTCCGGGTATACTCTGCAAAGCATGGTTCGATGTCTATCCTAGGTACCGCGGTATACCCCCGCAGTCACCTGTGTATGTCCCTAAAAGAAATTGGCAACTAGTTTGCCAGCACGCGAATAGTCACCAGGCGGGTACAGTTGATAGTCAGGTAGACCACAATGAGCAGGGTATCAAGCCCAAAACCTATCAAGGGTATCGAGAGAAAATGTTCCAGAAGACAACTGAGGACCTTGAACGGATTCGAGACCCATGAAGCCCCGTGGCAAATGCAAATGACGGAATCCCTCAACAAATCCTCAATATGTGTTCTCCACTACGCTTGGTCTGGATTTGGAGGGGTTATCTCCGCTACCTTTCCTCACGCAACCTCGTGTTTATCCCTTGTGTTAGAGGGGGGTCCCGGATAACTTCCACGAAACTAGACTTCTACACTCCCTATCACAGACTCCAATGTTTGGTTTGAGTGGCCTTGGAGAGTTTCCTCTCCAGCCTACTCCAAGGCCCTAGTCCTGAACTAGTGTATGAACCCTACAAATAAAAAGTCTAATAGATTTTAAATTAGCGTTGATTTTATTGGATTTTTTACGTCACAGGGTATGAAGGTGAAACTGATGATGTGTAAAGACTCAAAGAAAAAACAAATGAAAAATGCTAGAAACAAAAGAATTTTACTAAATGCAAAAATCAACAACTTTTCACAAAGAAAGACTTATTTTTCTTTTCAATTTTGCTAAGATTTCATGCAGCAAACATAAAGGAATTTTCACTTGACTATGAGCTACTGATGCTCTAAATGCACCGCAAAAACTTATGAACAAAAAGACTTCTCCCTAGCTATTGATGCAGAAACACAGTCTTCAAAAAAAGAAGAAACCGAGAAAGAGATATATCTATTTTTTTTTATTTAAGTGCTAAATGAAGCAACAAAGGGAAAATCCCGACAAGCACAAAACCAAGAAAACAAAATAAAATTCTGGCTTAAAGCGCAGATCGCAAAGAACCAGAGAAAAGACAAACAAAGGAAATCGAGAAAGAACCGATTCTTACATTTGTCTAAAAACCATAAAACAATTTTTTTTTCTTTTTTATCTTTTCTATCAACTATCAACCAAGAAAAAACAGGCTAAGGGTAAGAGAACCTAACCTACTGACTGTTCAACCCTAGACTTAAAGACCTGAGAGCACTACTTCTCACCAAAAGAGAGGATGAATGCCCCACCTTGATTGAAAATCAGCCTATCAAGCATGCTCATGTCACTGAAACAGCACGCGTGCAAATGCGTGTTGAGCTACAACAGCATGCGTGTACCCACGGGTTGAACTTGCACATGCCGCAGGTATGTACAAAATCTAAGACAAAAAATAGAAACAGGTAGCCCAGATGCAGAAGAGGCCTCTGGTACTGACAACCAGGGTCCCTTGAAGGCTTGGATGCTTCTTTTTTAACAGAAAAGAAAAATAATTGCAAAGAATAACAAAACACAATAAAACAAACTGAGACAAGACTGTGAACCAACAAGACTCAGATAGGATCCAGAAAGCCCCCTGAGAATGTATAATTCTGACAGGGAAGAGGGGGACTACCTCTTAAGCTCTCTGACTCCTACACGCTACTGAAACCTTTACAACTAGCATTCACACGCATGTTGTAGAAGGTTAGGGCAGGGGTTACATGCGTGCAGGCCTTCTACAGGCCGCATGTACCTCTGTGTGTCCCGATAATTATCGTAAAGCAACAGTCAAGGAAAAACTGGTATAAAGAACTAGGTTCCCTGCTAGTTTTGACCTAATAGAAAATAGACAAACAAAGAAACAAAAAATATAATCCTTTAAACTACCCAAAAACCTCAACTAATCCGGAAACTCTAAAGAGAATCATCCCCAGTGGAGTTTCCAATTCTGTTGTTGGGAAATAATACCCTACGGACGAACAAACTAGGGTCAGATTTGCATGCAGATTTTGATCTTAAAGAAATGACCTTTTAACCTACCACCCCAAAACTTAAATCCCTCTTTCAAGACACATGCACGAAAAGGAACTACTAACCTTTTTACTGATGTTTGGTGTAGATCCTCTGTTGCGCTTTGCCCGCTTACTTGCGCTGCTCCTTCCAAAGTTAACCTGCAATCAAGACAAAACACTACGCATGCATGCTATTTTTCTACTTGAGGTTTAGAAATTAAGCATAAATTGCACAAATCATAAATAACTCATCCATTGGGACGGGAAAAGTATTCTTTTATTATCTTCAAAATGAATCAACTTACAATCAATGTTGAGACCGGCCACCGTTCCTTGATCCTGATCCTGGGCTCCTCCTCTTCTTTGTCCTCCAACTACTTTGCGTTAATTCTCCTTAGGCTTGAGGAAAGGCTAAAGGGTTGGGACAAATGGATTCAGCAATTGGGTAGAGTTTCTTCGCTATAATTTTCCTCCTCCAAATAGTACCCCTACCCCTTCTTTTATAGGCTAGAAGGAGCTAGGGTTTTGAACGAACCCTCGGCCATGCATGGTCGGGAGTTTCAGTTAACTGACCCATAGCTTTTTGTCCCGTCGGAAAATTTCCTTTTTTTCTTGATTCTGAAGGTAAACGCGGGCTGTAGTGGGCCTGCTAGCGTTTACTTTTAGATACACGCGGGTTGTGCTGGGCCAGCTAGTGTGTACTTTTAAAAATGGAGTTTTTAGAAGAGTTGTTCAGTATTTTTTTGGCAAAGAAGGGATATGAGTTGGCCTGATGACAGGTAAGAATGTGTGGTGCAATTTAGGGTTATAACACCTGTGTGACTAGAAGTTGGTGATTTTGTCCAGTTGGTGCTGGAACACTTAGGGATTTGGTGCTTCCTTCTAGTGGGTTCTAGAGAAACCAGGGAGTTGGTGCTTCCTTCTAGTGGGTGCTAGAGAAACTAGAGAGTTGGTTCTCTCAGCAATTTGTAGCTTGCAGAAAAGAGGTGGTAGCCTCACAATGAGTTGGTGCTCATAAGAATGATAATGTACAGAAAATAAAGATTACTTATTATATGAAGAAGAAGAGGTTTTTCCCTTTATGGGTTTTCTGAGGAAATATTTGTCTCTGTATATTTCATGTGTGTGATTGATGTTGAATATTCTATTTCTTATATGTTTGCATTATTTTGATCATCATTGAGTGATCTGTAAAGAGTTTAAAATAGGAATAATTTTTTAAGCACAGGGACAACTGATTCACCCCCCCTCTCAGTTGTCCAACAGATTTATGCTTTCATGAGTCTGTGAGTCCCAAGTCAGTGAGCCCTCAAGTCCACAAATACAAAAAAATGGCTAAGTGTTGATACTTACGATGAGTCTGTGAGTCCATGAGTCCACGAGTCCAAAGAAGTGGAGAAATTATTAAGTGTTCAATCTTTTTGGACGGACTTATGAAATAAAGGCTACAAGACTGCGGGTCTGTGGGTCTGCGAGTTTGAAGAAGTGGAAAAATGGTTAAGTGTTGGGACTTATCATGAGTTCGTGATTCCATGAGTCTAGGAAGACAGAAAAATGGCTAAGTGTTGAGACTTATGATTATTCTCTGAGTTCATGAGTCTGAAGAAGTGGAAAAATGGTTAAGTGTTGAGACTTTTCAGATGGACTTATGAAATAAAGGTTACAATATTGTGGGTCCGTGAGTCCATGAGTTCGCAAGTCTCAAGAAGTGGAAAAATGATTAAGTGTTGTGACTTATCTTGAGTCCATAAGTCCATGATTCCGCGAGTCCAAAGAAGTGGAAAAATGGTTAAGTGAACAAGGGACTTATATTATGTCTGTGACTCTGTGAATCTATGAGCTCGAAGAAGTAGAAAAATGGTTAAGTGTTGGGACTTATCATGAGTCTATGAGTCTGTGATTCCAAATAAGTGGGAAAATGATTAATTGTTGAGACTTATGATGAGTTCATGAGTCCACGAGTCCGAAGAAGTGGAAAAAAGGTTAAGTGTTGAGACTTTTCAGATGGAATTATGAAAGAAAGGTTACAAGATCGTGGGTTTGTGAGTCTGTGGTTCCAAAGAAGTGGGAAAATGGTTAATTATTTGGACTTATCATGAGTCTATGAGTCCTCAAGTTGGAAGAAGTAGAAAAATGGTTAAGTATTGAGACTTTTCAGACGAACTTATGTAAGAAAGGTTACAAGACCGTGAGTCCGTGAGTCTAAAGAAGTGAAAAAATGGCTAAGTTTTGGGACTTAGTAAAAGTACGTGAGTCGGCAAAGATGGAAAAATAGATAAGTGTTGATACTTATGATGATACAGTTAGTCCGCGAGTCCAAAGAAGTGGAAAAATTCTTAAGTATGGGAACTCTTCGAATGAACTTATGAAAGAGAGAGTTATGCTTCCATGAGTTCATGAGTACATGAATCTGTGAGTCCACGTAGATGAAAAATAATATAAGTGTTGGAGTTATGCTTACATGAGTCCGTGATTCCACAAATATGAAAATGGTTAATTATGGGAACTCTTCTGACAGACTTATGAAAGGGAGAGTTATGCTTCCATGAGTCTACAAGTATGTGAGGCTATGAGTCTTCATAGATGAAAATAATCTAAGTATTGAGACTTTTTGGGTAGATTCGTGAAATAAAAAAATTCGATGCATTATTGGAACAAAATCATATAAAATTTTATTTAATTGTAAATTGTTAAGACTATCCAATTTTGTTGACTGCACATTTTGCAGAGTTAACAACATTTATATCATAATAGGATCACCAAAAAGGTTAGAATCATGGAAGATGCACAGGGGGAATACATCCACAAAGATCATATTAGAGGCATGTATGTCAATATCGACAATGAAGGGACAAATTCAAATGGACATGGAAAAGAAAAGGAAGAAAGCATGAACTTGGTAGAGACCATAAAAAATTTTCAAAAGGATGTCCAAAGTTATAAAGTTGATAATGAGAGGCTTATGAAATCCAAGGAGTAGTAAGATTACTTCATCATCAAGCTAATGCAGAGCTTGTATAGAATAGAGAAAAAGATGGATAAGGAGACTGAGTCAAGAAGATCAGGGAGCCATACTTCTCATTATAAGAGGAGAAGAACAAGAAGTGTTGGCAAACATAACCTTTATTCTTCAAGGCATTTAACTAAGAGAGAATACAAAAGTTACAGTCCATTCCCTTTTAGGAAGCATAATAAAAGGTCTGGGGTGGATGAGCTACAAGGGGAAATGAACAAAATCAATCCTCCTACATTTGATGGTGAACACAAGAATGATGAGGATGTAGAGACATGGATGCTATGAATGAGGAAGTATTTTTCAATTGCATAATTACTCTTCACAAGCATAAGGAAGAATTTTCATCTATCATCTCAAAGGAAAAGCATCAATGTGGTGGGATAAATTTGTGCAGGTGAAGCATATTGATGAGAACAAGGTCACTTGGAGGGAGTTCAAGAGGTATTTCCAAAAGAAATACTTGACTAAGAAATACTATGATAAGAAAATGCAGGAGTTCTTTGAACTCAATCTTGGGAGTATGACCATAAATGAGTATGAGAGAAGGTTTTTAGAGCTATTTAAATATGTTTCTTTCATCATGGAGGTGCAAGTTAAGATTCATAGGTACCTAAGTAGGATTCCATCTTTCATCAGTGATCATATTTAGTATGAAGATCCCAAGACACTAGAGGAAACTATAAGGAGAGATAAATGTCTTTATGATCATCATAGAGGAAGGCCAACTTTCCAAAGGATGTGGGTAGATACAAAGAAAATTATGATGGACCAGATGAAGAGGTGGATCAAGCCACCATTATTCAAAAATAATTCGCAGGGACAACCTACCTCTAAAGAACCTATAATGACAAAGGAAATAGGGAAAAGACCAAGGCATCCAACTATTGAATGTTGGGGTTGTGGAGGAGATCATGTGTTGAGAGATTGTAAAAAGTATTCACATTGTTGTACATTGTCAGAAGTCTTAGAGGTGAGGTCATTTATGATCCTTGCAGGATACTATAGGATATTTATTGAAGGATTCTCCAAGATTGTACACCCAATCACTTCCTTCCAAAAGACAGGTGTGAAGTTTGAATGGACATTGGATTGTGAAAGAAGTTTGCAACACTTGAAGCTTTTATTAACAAGTGCTCCAATATTAAGGATTGTTGATCCAAATGAAGACTTCATGGTATGCCTTGATGCATGTAAAGAAGGGATTGGTGGAGTCCTTAGTCAAAATGGGTATGTGGTGTGCTATGAATAAAGGAAGTCGAACGAGCATGAAAGGCACTATGCTACTCATGATTTAGAATTGGCAGATATAGTGCATGCCTTGAATATGTGGAGGCACTAACTCATAGGAAAAATATTCGAGTTGAGAACAAAACATAGTGGTTTGAAATATTTATTTGGACAACCAACTCTAAATGTCAGGAAAAGGAGGTTGTTACATTTCTTCAGTGAATATGATTTTGATATCAAACATATCAAAGGTAAAGAAAACAAGGTGGATGATGCACTCAACAAGAGGGTGCATGAGATGCATGATACACCCATTAGCATGTACTAATCATATTTGAAAGATAGGATCTTATAGGTTTCAAAATCATATCATAAATACATGGAAGTAAAGGAAAAACTTTAGCAAGGTATTTTGCAGCAAAAATCTGATGAATACAAGTTGGAAAAGAGTGACATTCTCATCTATAGGGGCATAATTTATGTCCCAAATTCTGATGAATTGAAAAACCTGGTTTTGAATGAAATGCATAATGTTCCTTATGCTAGACACCCAAGTTACCAAAAAACTATTGCAGTTGTCAAGAGCCAAATTTATTGGCCAGGGATGAAGAAAGATGTTGTGGATTTTATTTTCAAGTGTTTGCCATGTCAAAAATTCAAGGTTGAGCATAGACACCCAGTTGGTATGCTACAACCATTACCCATTCCTAATTGGAAGTGGGAATTTGTAATAATGGATTCCATCACCAAGCTTCCCAGAACAACCAAGAAACATGATTCCATCATGGTCATGGTGGACAAGCTTACTAAAGTTGTCCACTTTATTCCAGTAAAGCTCACTCACAAGGAAATCAACATTGTTGATATTTATATGAGGGAAATTGCTCCACGACATGGTATACCAAAGACCATTGTATGTTATGAACATAAATATACATATAAACTAGATATTAATAACAAAATAATAATTATTAATAATGAAAGGACGTGTCTGAAAGGACATGAATATTGGTTAAGGGAACCCCTGCATGGGTATATAAGGGATCCCTCATTCTCATTTGTAACCATCTTATTCATTCTCTTATACATTTATATATTATTTATTATCCTCATGGATATTTTTATATTCCAAGTATTTTTGGATATTTTATTGGTAAGCCAGATTTGGTTATTACATTTGTGTGAGCCAACTTTGTTCATCTCATTTGGTATCAGATCCCCTTCTTGGGAATTCTTCTCATTACCAGTTGTTAACCAACAATGTTTTTCTAGATTTTCTCTAAGGTGGGGTTCTTTGACCAACCCAAGCCTTTGTCCATGTAAAAACTCAGAATTTTTGTTCAAGATATCCCACTGCAAATTCAAAATACATACTTGGTTTATGAATAAAAGGAAAATATAAATAAAATAAAAGTGTTTCAATATAAAAGTTACATAGAAAAATTATAAGTTGACAGATGAAGCACGCCCAGCTGAGGAAACCCTAGCCCCATCAGGTGCAGACTGTAGCCATCCACAAGAAGAGCTCTTGCGCGGCACCTGTTCAGCAATAGGACAAAGCCCTCGTCCCTCACTGACACACCGAAATGGGCACGGAGGAGGGGGGGGGACCCCCCTCATACAACAACATCACCACCAACGACCGCTCTGGCAATAGAGCGAAATGCCCCACATTCGAACCGCCCCTGCAAGTTCGCGAATAGCTTTTGGCCAGGGAACAAGGCCTCAGGAAGGAGATGGAGATGGAGGCGGGAACCTACCATGCAAAGCCAACTCAAGGGTGGGAACCAGGTAAGTGCATACCACAAATGGAAAAAGCACCGAGATACCTCATCAGCTCAACCAGAGTAGGAGAACACACCCAATTTATGAGAGAACATGCCCTTATAGGAAAGTTCCTGGGACTCTGGCCAATAGAAAGGGATCTCAACAAATGGATCAAGCACTGGTGGAACCCCAAGGGGGACTATGAGGTCCAACTCAGCTCCAAAGGCCTCTTCACAATCATTCTATACAATCTAGCGGACAAGTACATGATATTTGAGAATGGGCCGTACATTTTCAACTCAGTAGGGCTATTCCTATGCTTCTGGACTGAAATATTTAGCCCTGACAAAGAGGACTTCACCATGGCCCCTGTATGGATCTGCTTATACTCTTTACCGCAAGATTTCTGGTTGGAAGAGATTCTAATGGGCATAGGAAACACTCTGGGCCAATATGTTAAAGCTTCAGAGGCCACCAGACAGAGAAAGTACACCTCCTACGCCAAGATCTGTGTCTATATGAACATCTCCAAAGCACTCCCTAGTGCGGTGACTCTTGAATACCAATATGAGGACTGGCAACAAACCCTAGACTATGAGCACATTCCCTTCCGATGCAGGAGATGTCACGAGCACGACCACCTCTACAGAGACTGCCCCCTGATCAAAGCAGCCGCCAAGGAAAATGAAAACACACAAAAGGATGGCTTCACCACGGTTGTGTCAAAGAAGCGAAACCCACCAAGGAGGAAAATCCCAAACTCCAGGCAAAAAATCGCAACCAGAAACTCCTATGAGATCCTAAACCAGTTCCTAGATGATGAGGACATCCAAGACCCGCACAAGAACCTGCAACAGCCTCAAGAAAATCCCCCAAATCCTACCCCCCCCAAAGCCGTGAAACATACATAGAGGACAGGGGAGACGGAGATGGGGACACCCGAATGTAACTAGACAAATGAGATCTAGTAGGCATAGATCTAGAAAAATTAGAAGAGGCCCTGAATCAAAAGGACCTGCAGACTCTTCTTGAAGAACAACTGCGCAAGGTGCATAAATTATTTCTCAACTCCTCCACGGGATCCAGAGCATGGCTGGGAATAGCCACGGACTCGAGCTCTAGCTTGAAGAAAATACTTCGAGAGAACAAAAGACGAGGGTGTAAAACAGTGCAGCAATTGATCAAGGAGGCAGGCAATCTCATGATACATTCAGGACAGATCCACAAGATCTCGGAGGTATACCTCCACACAACACCACCCACCTAATGATGAAGATCATCACGTGGAACATCAGAGGACTCAATGGTAGGTCCAAACAAAGGACCCTATGAGACTGCATAAAGGAAAAAAATCCAGACATTCTAATGTTACAGGAAACAAAATGTGCAGGAACAGAAGCTAATACCATTTTTCAGCGAATCTGGCGAGAATGCAATTCCATAACAACAGACTCCATAGGTGCCTTCGGAGGCCTGGCCATCCTCTAGAATCCCTCCAACATCAGCATCAGCAACCCCTTTTCAACCATGGGAACAATAACGGCCCACTTCGATGTCAATGGCTCGAACCAAGAAGGATCCATCACCAATGTCTATGGCCCCCACAATCAGCAAGACAAAGATAAACTCATGAAGTGGCTTGAACTAATCAAGACCCTGGTGACAACACAAAATTGGATCTTAGGAGGAGACTTCAATATGATCCTATCGCTAGAGGAAAAAACAGGAGGCACCAAAAAGCTGGAGCAAGACAACAGTAATTTCAAAACTCTCATTGATCATCTTAAGTTAGTAGACATAGAAAATAGCAATGGCATTTTCACTTGGTCTAATCGCAGATCGGGCATTCAACACATCGCATGTTGTCTAGATCGCTTCTTGGTCACCGAGGAATTAATGGAGACAAGCTCCTATCTAGAAAGCCTCATCCTACCAAAAGCTGGTTCAGACCACTGGCCACTTGCCCTCAACTTAGACACAGGAGAAATACCTAAGCTCAAGCCCTTTCACTTTGAAAAATTCTGGCTTTTACACCCAGACTTCCAGCAACTAGACAAATCTTGGTGGGCGCAAGCGGAAATAGACCATGGTTCCAGCATGTACAAATTCCAACAAAGATTCAAAAACTTCAAGCAGTTGCTGAAGCAATGGAACAAGAACGAGTTCAGAAATTTTTTTCAAAGCATCCGGAACATAGAAAGCCAGCTGGAGGAGATCCAAAACACCTTCATCTCAAGATCCAGAACCACCGATTTTATGAGAAAAGAGGAGAAGCTCCAAGCACAATTAGAAGAAAGAAGAAAGCAAAAGGAAATTCTATGGAAGCAAAAATCCAGAGTACAATGGCTCAAGGAAGGGGAAAGGAATACAAAATTCTTCCATCGAGAAATGATGCATCAGCGCCATGTCAACAGAATCACCCATTTAGAAGATGGCCAGGGTAACACAGTCAGAGAACACTCCAAAATTGAAGCAGAGCTAATCAAATTCTATCAGGACCTGCTAACAGAAACCACGGAGGACAGAACAAAATCCATACAAAGAATCACCAGGCACATACCTTCACTGGTAACCCTGAAGCAAAATGTTGCATTAACAAGGCCCATCACCCAAGAGGAAGTGGATCAGGCAGTAAAAGACATGCCCCTAGGAAAGGCCCCGAGCCCAGATGTGTTCACTACTGATTTCTTCCATCATTGTTGGGATCTGGTCAAAAAATACATCTAGGAAGTAGTAGAGGAATCGAGAGCATCAAGTGTGGTCCTCCCGGCCCTCAATGCAACCTTCCTAACTCTCATTCTGAAAGAAGAAAGCGTCACAAATCCCAAACAGTTCAGACCCATAGCCCTTTGCAACGTCATATACAAAATTATAATGAAGGTAGTAGCTAACCGACTCAAACCCATTCTGACTCATGTCATCTCCAAAGAGCAAGCAGGGTATGTAGAAGGAAGACAAATCATGGACAGCGTCATCCTGGCTCACGAGGTCATCCACTCCCTCAAAACTTCAAGAACCCCAGGTATGTTAATCAAACTCGACCTCTCTGAAGCATTTGATCGAACCAGCTGGAAATATCTCAGAGCCATCCTAGATTCTTTTGGTTTCAATCAGGGTTGGGTCAACTGGATCCTCAACATTCTTCTCCATCCTAGTAAATGGTGTCCCATCTAGACCTTTCTCACCCTCCCGAGGCATCAGACAGGGAGACCCCCTCTCGCCCTTCCTATTTGTGCTCATGGCGGAAGGCCTAGGCAGATGCATCAAGGCTGCACTCACCGATGGCTCCCTCAAAGGACTACCTCTTCACAACATTCAGCCAGCTCTCTCCCATAGTCAGTTCATTGATGACACTCTCCTTCTGAACTCCCCCACGGTCCAGGAATCCAATAAGATCAACTCCATCCTCTCTGACTTCACAGAAGCTTCAGGCATGTCCCTAAATTATGACAAGTCCAAGCTCTACTTCTTCAATACTCTAGCCCCTATTCAAACTCATATCTCTAGACTCCTAGGAATACCCAGGAGCTCCCTTCCATCCAATTATCAGGGCATTCCCCTCACGAGATCTACCGCCAGATCCATCTCCTGGGACAGTCTTCTCCTTTCCATTTCTAACAGACTAAGTAATTGGACCTTTAGACCCCTCAACATTGCCTCACGGCTAGTCCTCCTAAAATCAGTTTTGCAGACTCTTCCCACCTATCTCTTCACGGTCCTAGCTGCTCCTAAACATGTTATTAAAGCCATCAGAAACCTTTAGCGGAATTTACTCTGGCAAGGACACCAACCTAATAAGAAATGGACCTTAGTAAACTAGGATAAACTCTGCACGCCCAAAAGCCAAGGAGGATTAGGTCTCCGGGACCCGGGGAAGCTCAATCAAGTCATGGGAGCCAAGATCTGGTGGCGCTGGCTAAAAACTCCAACAACGGCCTAGGCACAAGTTTGGACACAAAAGTATGCCCCCCTCATGTCGGTCAACCAACTAATAAGGAATAATAACAGAATCCAAGGATCCAACATCTGGAACACTGCATGGAAAAATCGCACTCTGGTACAACACGCCTTTTGGGAGGTCCGAGATGGAGATAGTGCCATGTTCTTGCATGACTCCTGGCAACAATTCAAACCCCTGAATGAAATGGAGGACCTATCCACTCTCAAGGGAGCTCTCAATTCGCACACCTCCTTAAAGGTCAAGGATCTTTGGAAACCTCAAGGACAACACCTTCCCTAGCGTCAATGGAAAATCTCTAACCAGGACCTTCGAGTTCCAGAGAATCTCAATCTACAGGGCTAGCAATCTCAAGCCAACCGTCGGAAGATTCCCAGAAGAGAAGGGTTGGACATCCTGAGATGGGGATACTCCACAGCTGGGACCTTCACAATAAAATAAGCCTACTTCCTACACAACAATCCTCAAGGAGAAATCAAAGAGCCCATATGGAGTAAAGTCTGGAATCCAACTCTCTGGCCTAAGGTCTCCACCTTCCTGTGGCTGGTGGTGCACAATCGGGCCTTAACCTGGGATAACCTCAGGAAAAGAGGCTTCATTGGGCCATCCCTCTGTGTGCTCTACTACCAACAAGAGGAAACCAAAGAACATCTCTTCAATGGATGTTGTTACAGCCAACAAATATGGGATCAAGGCGCACAAATCATGCGCAAATCCAATCGACACTGAAACAACATCAATGACACAATAGAGAACTGGGACCACATCACCTACAACAACCCACTTCTAAACCACATCTAGCAGTTTCTACCAGGATTCGTCCTCTGGCAACTTTGGAAGGAAAGAAACAGAAGAATTTACCACTCCCAAGCTTCCACGCCAGAGGCCACATGGGAAAGAATCAACTCTCTAATCAAGGAAACAATTAGGAGCAAATCATGGAAAGAAGAGGACCTCAATTGCAATCTCGAGGAACAACACATCCTTCAATGCTGGCAGCCCATCCTAATCAACCAATCAACACCAAGGATCAACAAACCTATACAGATCAACCCAATCACCTAGTCCCCCCGCTCCGCACACTTCATCAAAATCAACTTTGATGGAGCCTCCAAAGGCTACCCGGGAACAACAGGATATGGAGCAGTGATCAGAGACTCCAAAGGAGAGATCCTAGGCCTGATAGTGGGCTTCTTAGGGGAAACAACAAACAATGTGGCAGAGCTAACAGGGTTATTGAGGGGCCTCCAAGCAGCTATGGACAAAGATCAACACAAAATGGTCCTAGAAGGTGACTCACAAGTCATTATCCATTTAATCACCAAAATTATCAATGGAAGCTACCCTTCAAAAATATCACCGGGCTGGCGACTTTCCGGACTGCTAGAAGATTTCAATTGCCTCCTTCAACCCCATCTCAGCATCATACCTTCCCATGTGAAGCAAAATGCAAATAGGGTAGCGGATTATCTAGCAAATGAAGCAATCAAAAGGGAAGCCAACTACTCCTGCTGGGTGGACCACGTCTCAGAATGCTCAGACATCTTCACCAGATTCCAAACATTAGCCGCCAGTGACGTATCTCCCCTGGATGGGGTGCCACGTAGTTATTCAGAGACACATGGACTGATGTCGGGATGCATTATTAATGCATCAACCGACAACCATCCCCTCCGTCATTAATTCACCATGGATCACAGCAGCCATTACCAAGAGACGAGCCTCCTCGCGCAAGGGAACTGTACCAGCCTCCAGCACACACAACACCAAGCCTTAATGGTTATGGCAGTCGCGGCAGCCCTCTGCCTTATCACCGGGATTGATAGCATAGAGAAGCATTTGATCATCGTAGTGTTCACTCCACCTGCGCATTCGCAATATACTCCACCAGAGTAGAGATTTATGGCCCCGTCGAAGCTCTGGAGCAGAGCAGTCCGTCCGCTAGGAACCCTAGTCATTCCCAGGGTCTCCACCATTCCCAGGGCATGAGGAAATCCGCGCAGAGGTGCCTCTTCGTACGCAGCCGAGTCTCAACGCCAGCGACAAAGGAAGTTTGAACAAGCGATGGCCATAGCGTCCACTTGACGGCGTAGGAAATCACGGACGCCTCCCATGGCGTACATGGAGGAAACTGCTTTAGAGGATGCCATGCAGAGCTACCCCAAGCTCCCGCTGTTCACAGTCCTAGATAACTGGAACTCGCCTACTGAATTTGAAGAGGAAGACAAGCCTCTGCCCAGGGACATTCAGAGGGATTTCAGAGCCAATAGCCCGGAGGAGCAATTCTCTGCCTGTTTTTTTGAAGAAGAGACCCCTCTCGACATGACCACAGGGACGGTGACCCAGTCTCTCAACCGTTCAGAGCAAACAAGCAGAGAAGCAGCGGAGTCTGGATACCCAGCCTCCGTCGACAACCATTGGCTGGAGTAGCCACCCTTTACTGATTCGGGGCACCTCGCACTCATCTTCGAGCTAAGAAGTCTGATGGATGACCAGGTTTTTTGCCTTGCCAGAATTGACCAGCAGCTTGATATGATCTTTGTGGCCCACTCCAAAAATCTACCACAGAGGCAATGCCCAACATGTGTGCATCCATACGTGCTTCCAGCAATCTGGCGACAGCAAGGAAACGAGAAGAGGCGCACGAGTAAAGCGGTTTAATGATGCTCTCGGTTAGGAGTCTCTTTTCTGTTCTGCATGAAGCTCTAGTTCAGTTAGTTTTTTCAGTTTCCTTACATCTAGCTATGGCATACAGTTTGAACCTCACAAGTGACAGTCCTAGTTTCCTTCGGGCAGGACGAAACCATGTCTATTTTGTTAAAAGAGAAACACTTGGCATAGGATGCCCAGCTGTCTCGGTTTCCTTCTCAGGCGGGACAGCTGGCGTCACATACAGTTACTGTATCTTGTCTATGATAATATAATAGGATCCATCTTTTTTACTTAAAATATATATATATATATATATAAAATTTACATAAGAAAATAATAAAGTCAAACTATTAAATAAAAAGGTGAAATCATACCCACGAGCGTCATAGTTAGTTGACCAACAATTACCAAGAAGTTAGGAGGAGTAAAAGGTGTATCTCCATAACTTTACGAGTAAAAATGAAGTATATAAGTTAAAGAAGTCAAAAAGGGAATCCCAAACCAAACCTCACGTTAATTAAAAAAAAAAAGTTACTAAGTTTATTAAAAGGGCCCAGGAAAAGAGATAATATTAATATCTTATTTTAAAAGAAAAGGTAATAATTATTATTATTAAGAGAAAGTATATTTTGGTGGGATTATTAAAAAATAAAAAGAAAAATGTTTTTTCATAAAAGTTATCACTAAGTGTAAAAAGGTGACTTATTATTGAGTAATTGAAGTTATGTCACAGCATTTGAGGTTTTTAAAATATTTTTGAGTAATTTAGTAAGATTATTTGAAGTTTTTAAAATAAAAGGGAAAAAATAAAAAGAGTATTTAAAGGTGCTTTTTGAAAAAAGAAAATAATTTTTTAAGATAATTAATATTTATAATATATTACAAAAAAATTATTAAAAGAACAAGCTAGAGAAAAAAGTATAAGAGAGAAACCATGAAAAAAATTACAAGAAGTAAAAGCAAGACAAATGACCAATTATTTAGAAAAAAAAAAAAAAAACCTCATACCTTATATATCCAAAATTAATTATCAAATGGATATTATAAAAATAATCTTAAGGCCATATTAAAAGTTATAAAAATTGCATAACTTTATATATTATTTGTGGCTAAAGGAGAAGTAAACTTATATTGAGGTGATCTTTTTAAAATGGTATTTAATTAAGACACTATTAAATCATTTAATATAAAAGTATTTTTATAAAGTATAAAAAAAAAAATTACTTAAAGTGGATAAATGTATATTGAGGTGATCTTTTTAAAATGGTATTTAATTAAGACACTATTAAATCACTTAATATAAAAGTATTTTTATAAAATATATTAAAAAAAAAGTTACTTAAAGTGGATATAAAGTATTTTTATAAAGTATAGAAAAAGGTGTAAAGGAAATATATATTTAATATTATTGGAGAGAGGAAAGGGAAGATAAAAAGAAAAGAAGGGTGAAGAAAAGTTTTGAAGTACAAAGTACCTTGAAGGTACAAATTGATTAAAATTAAAAAATAAATATTAAAACCAATTCAAGCTTATAAAAAAAAAGGACAATTTTGTATATAAATGGAAATTTTGCACTAAATGTACTTTTTGTGAAATGGATTTTGAGTATATGACAATTTTTAAAAATAAAAATCGCTTATGTATGATTTGTGGGAAATCATTTATTATGGAAGAATATTAAGATAATTCATAAATACAATCATGAATATTGAAAGGAAAACTAAGACATTATAAAGCGAGCAATAAAAAATTACAGTTTGAAATTGAGAAGGAGAAATATTTTAATGGGTTAACAGATAAAGATAATCATTACTTCAAAGAGCATATTCGGGAACTCATTGCACAAAGTGAATAACTAAATATCAAAAAACAAAAAATGAAACAAGACTTACTAGAACGAAATGAAGAAATATTACGATTAAAAATCATAATCAAAATTTACTAGTTAAAATCAAAAAGTTAAAAGACAAGAAGCAAGGGAATACAAATTCAGAACAAGAAAATCGAGGTCTCAAGGAGAAATTAATTGAAAAAGAGGAAGAAATCTCCTGCCTAAGGAACCTTAACCAGAAGTTACTTGAACAAATTAAAATTTTAAAGGACAAAAGAAAAGAGAATCTAGAATCAGAAAAAGACGATAGGTCAGAAAATAAGGAAGAACTTTTATGATTAAGACGACATAATCATGATTTATTAACTCATATTAAAAATATGAAGTATGATAATAAGTATTTACAAGAAGAGATAGATCAAAAAACACCATTATTCAATAAGGAAACAATGACTGACCCAATAGAGAAATTATCCGACATTCAAATTTTGATAGTAGAAAAAAGAACCAATACAAAGTTAGTTGATGTTCAAATTCAAAAGAATTCTTACATTGACAAATCAATGCAAACATTAAAAAAAAAGATGATTCCAAGGAAAAATCACAACAGATTTGGATGTCTTATCGTCATCCAAATCACAAGAGTCATTATGACCAATGACTAGGAGAAGAGGAAAATACACAATGTTCTTCTTACCAACAAATAAACTACCACAATGAAAAAGAACAAAGACAAAATCAACAACTTGTAGGGAAGCTTAAAATGAGAATCCCCATCCAAATAATTGATCATCAAACAATTCCAATGAAAGTAGATTTGGGATGGATCGATCCTCAGAAGATGAAACACATTAGTTTGGGAATGTTGGATCATGTTGTCATTGATGCCAAAGGATTGATTGATTGATGTCAAAGGAACAATGTCTTGTATGCCAAAGGATTGATGTCAAAGGAACAATGCCTTGTCATAGCATATTGAAGTAATATGTATTGTCCTTGATGTGAATGGATTGATTTCAAGTGGAATCATAATCATATGATGGCATGCATAGATGAAGATGGATCAATGAGCTGTCAATGATATATGATGCATAGATGAAGATGGATCAATGAGTTTTCATTGATATATGATGCATAGATGAAGATGGATCGATGTGGTTTCACTGATATATGATGCATAGCTGAATTGATGTAAATATGACTCACTATTTCCTTGATAAGGAGTACAAATGGATGAACTGAAAAGTGGTCCCCTTATGGTGAAAACCGTCACAGGAAGACGCTTTGTGGTTGAGTTATCCTAGAAGTATGGTTAGGGAAAACATGCTTAGTTGTATAATAATGATATGCAGATCAATGAATTTATCAATGAAAATATCCTAGATGGATAGTGCTTGTCATTCCATTTCTGGTGGTATGTGGAACGTCACATAACTCCTCACGGTTTGAGAGTTATGGCCTTACGAAGTTGAAGGACCCTCATATGTTGGCTTGAAGCCCCAAAAGGTCAAAGATGTCTAAGTGATTGCAAAGAAGGAGGATTATTTAAATAATAAAGTGAAGTCACAAAATCAAAGAGGATTATTTAAATAATAAATTGAAGTGACAAAGTCAAGGAGGACATACACGGGTTGTAGTGAGCCAGAGCGTGTACACACGCAAGTTGAAGGAAGGCAGAGTGCATACAATAGGATGAAGTTATGGAGACTTGAGTGTGAGTTGATGCCGAGATCTTGAAGATTGAAGCAAGTTCTAGATCTGCATTCTATGGGCTCAGATCTACCATAGAAACTATGGTATGGTTACATAGTTGTCTTGATGGATACTCTTGCTTATTGTATGGTGAATTCTTAAGGAATTCTTGGTATTATTGTGGTGATATGGCTATGTTGATTAATTGATAGAGTGAGAAACACTCTTATGTTTCAGTACTGATATGATTGCCATAATACATTGGTTACTTATGTTTGAGTAGCATTCATATTGTATGGTTGAGGAGCATGAGTAAGTTGTTGGAGAGTATGGATGTGTTGTGACTGGTTATGGTTCAGATTGGACAGTGAAAGATAAAAGTGAATGTGACTGAAGGCTATAGAGGATCTGAGCTTTTCATGGAGAGAAAACCCTAGTTGTTCAAAAGTCACACGCAGGTTGTAGTACAGACAAGATGCATACATACATGAGTTGTACTACTGGTAGGACGTGTACATACACATGCTGCACTACTGATAGGTTGTGTACATTGATGCAGATACCCCCTGCCCTTGGGCCAGAATCCACTCAAAGGATCGTTCAAATCTCCTTAGGCCGAAGTGGCTCCTTTGATTCCCTCTGGAACCTTCAACTAATTCACAGGTCCTTCGGAAACTCCACCTGTGCGAACAAACACTAGGCATGAGCTTCACCCTCACACGACCACAAATGGCCTTGGCACAAGCGCCTTTCACAACTCACAATTCGTGAGTTCGTGAGTCGAGACCCTCGACTCTTCTTTTCCAACCTCCCGATACCCGAGATGACGATACAGATATAGACCCTTCTCGCTAGTGCTTCTACCAGCGACCATCGGCTAGGGCTAACAACCTGTACCTCTCACAACTTTTCAGCTTCGCGAGTTGAAGGATTGAACCTTTCTATTCCTCTTTCACGAATCCACGAGACGCGATAAGTCAGCGATGGGTTGACTCCCCTTTCACACTACTCCCAACTCGCAATCTCGCGAGTTAGGGTGTCGAGCTCTCGTGCTCTCCTCTAGCGAATCTCTGAAGTGCGATAAGTCAATAGGATGTTGACTCCTTCCTAGGCGATGAGTGTCCGCCTGTCAACCATGCGGTCCCCACCTGATGGACGTGACGTATGTTCACCCAAGCCCTCGACACTCGGCACTTCACGACTTCTACAGTCGAAAGGAAGTTCCTCCAAACCTCGAACCTCCAATACACGATGTATCGAGACGCTAGATCTCACAACTCTCCTTAATAATCAGGACTCAACTATGTATGAGTGTCTCGCAACTGAGGACTTTGTAGAGCAAAGGCCTCCGCCTCCCATCTCACGATACCTAAATCCACGATATGACCCATATCTCTACCACATATCCTCCAAAATGGACGGTCCCGATTCCATTGGGACTTCACAAGTAGCGAAGTCAAAAGACTTCCCAGTTCTGCTCTTTGATGCCAAATCCTCAAGATACGAGGATCTCGTGACACACATCCTCCTAGATGGATGGATTTGATGTCTTCGGGACTTCATAAGTTGAGACTTCCTCCCTCCCGACTCTTACCTCTCAGACTCCCAATATCTGAAACCCTGATGGGTCCTCAGATTACCGCCACGTGTCCTCTTCAATGATGGATGGTCTTGATCCTTTCAGGATTTTGTGGTTCCTCTCCTCTATGCATACGAGATTAAATCTAATGCAGCTCCTCCCATATCTGGTGGCTATTGGCTATCTATTCTATATATGACGACCTAGATCTCTCTCTTCTGTTGCGCTCTCCTGCATCGCCTGGACGCTAAACTTCAACGGTCCATATCTTCCTCTCCAGCTCTGAATCAATGGCAACTGTAGCTCCCTCCTGAGATTTCACTTCTTCCTCCTCCTTGGAATATTTCCAAAGTATCAAAGGTCTCGTCCTTTGTTTCTCTATAAACCCTATATACTTGGTCTCGTCTGCATTTTTGAAGATGCTTTCCCTCCTGAGCTTCGGGACTGTGAAACCTTGAAGGGTTTCCTCGACTTCCTGCACTCCTTCCAGCTATTTCTCTGTGCACAAAGGCATTGTCTCTCCTGAGCTTTGTTTTCCTTGAATCCTTAAATGATTCTTTGACCTCTGCTCTCCTTGAAAGAATGGAAATTCCCTCTGGCAACTTCCTGCTCACGTACTCCTTGCTGAGCCTGCAGGGTGTTCAACAACCCTGTGAATGTCTTCTTTTGACACTTCTTCTATCCTCAGAACTCTAAGAGTTCTCTATTCACTTTGGCACCTGCTCAATGCCCTCCTGGCAGATTTTCCATAATCCTCAGTGATTCTGATGTCACTTTGAACTCACAGTAGATTTCTTCTATTCACAATCTGCACCTTCTCGATGCCCTCCTGGTAGAGCTCTACAGAACCCCTCAGTGATTCTGTCTTCTTCTATGTCCTCCTCTGCACAGTCTTACCTCCAAGGTGTTCAACAACCTTGAGGATTCTTCCTTGAGCCAATGACTTCGGCTGGTGCACCCTCTTGGCATGTCCTTCCCCAAATTCTGCAAAATTCAGGAGTACATCTATGCACTGGCTTTCAGAACCCACAGCGTTTTGTCACACCCTCTTGGCATGAAGCCTCAAAGAACCCCAAACCTAAAATCAAATATCCCATAGATATTAGAATCTATCTGTCCCTGCAAACACCTACTAACACACATTCACAACATATAAAAAACACATGAAGACATTCATAAACACATAAAGCCACACAGAAACTCATGCAAGAAATCTGCTCTTTATATTAATATGAGATGCCTCCTTTACAAGGTTTTCTTGAGCTCAGACTTTGACAGAGTCTCAGCTCCTTCTCTCCTCTCTATCTATGATACTCTCACAGACTCTCACGTAGAGCTCTCCTAACTACCCCTTCTTTTTTCAAAATAATATCCAAGATCTTTTACATGAGAGGGCTCTTCAAGCTCTTCCCTTCATCTTACCTACTCTATTCAATTACATTAACTTTACATTGAATGGGTTGTCTAGTCTGAATCAGAGCTAGATCCAGCCTTACAACCATTAAAGGCTACTTCTACCTAACGCCTTCTCAAAGGCATGGCTTTGTCTCTACCAGCCTTACATACATTTAATACAATTTCAAATTCAAAATGTGAGAGGAATGACGCCTCTCTTCCTTGAATGCGCTCTTTGAATGCACTGAGTGGGTTGGCTGGCTGGTGCATGGCTGGCTGGAGTGATGCTCTTGCATCATACATGTTGACAAATTGGTATTTATTGAGGATTGATTCCTCTTATTAGTTGTTGTTGAGTTGTGTAAGTTGAGTCTTGCATTGTAGAGTTGGTGCTCTTGTGGAGTTGTAACTCTATTCAGTTTTTACTAATAACCCAAGGATTATAGTCCGTAATAAAAGGAAAATTTTACATACATCTTGTGTTCTTTTTGTTCCTTGTGGTGACGACTTATTGATGATATATGTTTCTGGTATATGTTGATGATGTATGTCCACATTTAACTGGTTATAAATGACATCAATAAGTAATGAGTAAATGGTGATTGCTAACGAAGGATTTTTGTGAAGGGAAGTTTGAAAAAGAGCACCACACTCATTCATCCCCCCCGCCCCCATTCTTGTCATTCCATTTCTGGTGGTATGTGGAATGTCACATAACTCCTCACGGTTTGAGAGTTATTGTCTTACAAAGTTGAAGGACCCTCATATGTTGTCTTGAAGCTCCAAAAGGTCAAACACATAACTCCTCACGGTTTGAGAGTTATTGTCTTACAAATTTGAAGGACCCTCATATGTTGTCTTGAAGCTCCAAAAGGTCAAAGAAGTCAAAGTGATTGCAAAGAGGGAGGATTATTTAAATAATAAAGTGAAGTGACAAAATCAAAGAGGATTATTTAAATAATAAAGTGAAGTGACAAAGTCAAGGAGGATTATTTAAATAATAAAGTAAATGGAGAAATTTCTAATTATGGAAAGTGGTTATAAGAAGGTTAACCCTAAAATGAGGAAACTGGGTTAAGTGGTCAAGTGGCTATTGGATACATGGACAAGTGGCAAATTGGAAAAAGTTTGAAATAAGTGACTATGTGGACAAAGTGGCCTTGTTAAGCCCTAATGTTGGATCATTACCCCTTAATTGGGGCATATTATATTAGTAATTTTATTTTATTTATGTCGGTTTTAGGCCATTATTTGTAATTATACCTCCTAGTCTCCTATATATACCAAGGAGACATTTTCATTTTGAATCATCGTGTACTTGAACATTTAAGTGGGGTAAAAGGAGGTTTCCCC
>JZKD02S2008362.1:423089-442546 GCA_000966675.3 Picea glauca | reverse complement strand
AAAAGGAGGTTGCCCCCTCGAAGAGGCTTATTATCTGAAATTATCTCTGTTTCAAGGTGTTGAGTACTTTTCCTGAGGTTTTTCCATGCTATATTGATGTTTGGTTCTTAACAGGCCTAGAAGATGCTTCTAAGAATGCTACTTGGAGAGTATAAATAAAAGGCAAGGGTCTCTTGGGATAGATATCTCTTGAGAATATAGTGAAGATATATTGTGAGAGAGAGTGACTGGAGGATCTCATGGACACATCAAAGTTTTTGTAAGTCTGAGATATTGATGGTGAAAGTTTCGGAAGTTCAGAAACCCTAGTTTCTGAAGGAGTAAGCAAGAAGTAGTGGGCCAGAGAACGTACATACGCGGGTTGTAGTGAGCTAGAGCGCATACACACGTGGGTTGAAGGAAGGTAGAGAATGTACCATTGGATGAAGTCATGGAGACTTGAGTATGAGCTAGTGCCAAGCTCTTGAAGACTGAAGCAAGTTCTAGATCTGCATTCTATGGGCTCAAATCTACCATAGAAACTCTGGTATGGTTACATAGTTGTCTTGATGGATACTCTTGCTTATTGTATCGTGAATTTTTAAGGCATTCTTGGTATGATTGTGGTGATATGGTTATGTTGATTGATTGATAGAGTGAGCAACACTCTTATGTTTCAGTATTGATATGATTTCCATATTACATTGGTTACTTCTATTTGAGTAGCATTCATATTGTATGGTTGAGGAGCATGAGTAAGTTGTTGGAGAGTATGAATGTGTTGTGATTGGTTATGGTTCATATTGGACAGTGAAAGACATAAGTGAATGTGACTAAAGACTACAAAGGATCTGATGTTTTCATGGAGAGAAAACCCTAGTTGTTCAGAAGTCAGATGCAAGCTGTAGTATAAACAGGTCACATACATACGCGAGTTGTAATACTGGTAGGATGCGTACATACGTGTGTTGGAATACTGATAGGTCGCGTACCTTTTGACAGATTGGTATCTGTTGAGGATTGATTCCTCTTCTCATTTGTCATTGAGTTGTGTAAGCTGAGTCTTGCATTGTAGAGTCGATGCTCTTGTGGAGTTGTAACTCTATTCAGTTGTTGTTGATATCCCAAGGATTGTAGTCCATAATAAAAGGAAAATTGTGCATACATCTTGTGTTCTTTGTGTTCCTTATGGTGATGAATTATTGATGATATATGTTACTGGTATATGTTGTTGAAGTATGTCCACATTTAACTGGTTATAAATGACAGAAATAAGTAATGAGTAAATGGTGATTGCTAAATAAGAATTTTTGTGAAGGGAAGTTTGAAAAAGAGAACCACACTCATTCACCCCCCCCTCTAAGTTTTTTGTTAAATTCTATAATGAATTTTTTATTTTGTGTTAGCATCGCCACCTTTCTTTCCTTTTAGAGTCAATTTTGAGTCACGTAGTGATCCATGTGCCCAAACATGTGAAGTCAGATACATAATACCGTGATGTTGAAGTCAACAAATGGTCGGTTGGCCCTTGGAAATGGGAAAGGGTGTCAGAGTCGTAAACTGTATACGTGGTACAGGCTTGTCTTTTCCCAAAGGTCGAATCACGTTAAGAAACCAGCTTCTACGTACCTCTGTCGAGTCAAATGGTTAAATAAAGGTCGCGTCAGAAAGTGCCACAGTTATTGTTGGTATATTATGAAGGCAGAAGGAATGAAGAATTGCAGCCTTCGTATTATGCCTGCATAGAAAATCGTATCACCTGCATTCCACACACGAGGATTTTCCATGAACAACCTGAGGGTTGATTTGAAACTCCTCGTCACCATAAATTCATTAATGACCAGCAGTTTCTCCTCTCTAGGTCAAGTCTTTATAAATCTTAGATGCTCGATGTGTCTCTCCAGTCGTAGAACTTGTCCTAATTTGTTTTTTGCAGTTTCCTTTTGCAAATCAAATTGGTTCAGAGCTGCTCCACGATACATTTGTTCAAAACATTTGCACATAGATTATACCTTGGTCGCACCATGGAATTTTCTGAGAGTAAAGGAAAGGACACATGGAGCGGCAGAACTGCGAGGTCCGAACCTCAGAGAGATTGGAATTCTTTCGATCATGCGGAAACCATTCCCAAAAAATTAGAAGGATCCATTTTTTCACCTACAGAAGAGACCATTTTAAGACGTGAAATGACCGATATAGATAAATTCATATAGAAGGGGGAGACAGCGGGATATTTTATCTTTGAACATCAGCTACCTTGAAGGAGAGGCAGGCCGAGAAACAATAAGGGGGTCACGAAGGCTCTAATCCCATAAGGACCACGCATTGGAATGGCAGCCAAAAGACTACTCAAGAACGTCACTCCGCAAGAGTTTGTCAGGAAATCAAGCCGAAAATGTGGGATCAGAACAGGTAAGGCGAAAGCCACGGGGAAAAATGAGGAAACTCCATCTCAGCAGTTGAAGCAAGCAAAGCTGGCTATTGTCGAGATTTATCAGCAAAACAGAAAATTAAAATGACAGCTAGCGACAAATACCACAGAGGCATCAACTGCACAGAGTCACGGAGGGAACGTGACGTGGCTAAAAAGGAAGCTCAGGGAGGCTCAGAACGTTATTGTCTAGCTAAGGGAAGTGCAAAGGATAGCAAGATAAGGGCACACAGAGTATCCTTAAGAAGGCAGGGCAGTTGAACAAGAAGTCTTCCTGGCTCTCGCCCTCACACAAGTAAAGAAAGCTTAACGGGTGGCGTTTTCCTTCACAACATTTTTTGAGTGATATACATCCTCTGAAAACATCTCACCATTTTGATAACGGTCATGGAAATCAAGTAGCCATTTGCTGCGGGCAGCTCTCAACAAATAGGCGTGTAACGGTAGGTGAAACCAACATTGCAGAAAACCAGTTTTGGGCAGACACATGTTCGTAAGGATAGTTGATCGAGGGACACAACAACACATTTTTCCCTACGTCGGATCTTGACCGATGATCCAATCTCGTGGAGAAACCTGAAATGGTTACTAGTAGACATGCATGATTATTCCCTATTTTTGGATGGTGCCATGCGAAGAACTTATGGCGCATGTGGCATGGTTTTTTCTAGTCTAGAGTTAGCAATTAGAATAGAGGGCAGCCCAAGTGGCACCCTCATTTATATATTTCATATTTTCGATGTAACCAGCGTTGGTTGGAAATTTTAAGAACCAAATGCTATTGTAATAAGTCTGAGTTTTTTTCAACTGAAACTTAATGCAAAGGTCATGTGTTTCGATGTAAAGATTCTAGTTGCGATAGTTGGATGTATTGTGTTTCTTTATCTACGTATGTTTTTTTCCTGTTATCTTTAATTCCATATCTCATATCGTCTATTTTGGAACAAATTTTTGAACCTACGGATTCGTTGTACTGTGTCCCTTGTTTGCGCCACTTAGACAAATCGTTTTCCTCTCGAGATAAATATCAATTCTTCCACAGTAGGGCTCTTGAGTTTTCTCCCTCTCTTTTTATCCCACCACTCTTTACGGTTAACACTGAAGTTTGTCGCTCGATTAGCCTTTTCCTCTCGAATCAAGTCACTAATTCATTTGTTTCATCTCTTCCTTAGACTGACCCCATAGCTCGAGTTTTACTTACCCGCGCCAATATAACCAGAAGCATTTCATCATCGGTTTTAAATCTATCCATCGTTCGTAAAGCCATATCCCGCGCGGAGACCTCTCTATTTCTGAGAGAGCCCTCTCCAGATCCAAAAGGCTAGTTTCGAGTCTCTAAGTTTGTTGAAAAAGTTACCTTCGTCATCTATTCATCATCCAAATATATTTACGGAGTGCTAACATTCTGGTGCCACTGTCGGGGACGAAGTTGAAAAATGTTTTCCCGGGAGAACAACAAACGTTGCAGTTTGACCCCTGAGGGTAACAGAGGGACAAACACCCATATCGGTTGAAACCTTTATCCTGGTGACTCCAGTCCAAATGAACCAGTAGATCCCCAAGTAGCACTGTTCAAGAAACCTGGCTCCAAAGACTTTTTACACCAGAGTGAATCCTGACCCAAACCCCTCTGAGCCCATATACAAACCAGAGAAGATTTTGCGCAAGGCTAGAGAGAAGGCATCAGACCTGTTCTATTTCCTAGACAAAATTCCATCCTTTCCCAAAGACGGTGTGCAGAGCATTGATGACCTAGAGTTTGACACCATTTTCGAACAAACTCTGTTTAGGTCTAAGTCAGAGACCAATTTGGACAAGATTGTTTTCGACCCAAAAAAAATTCAAGCCCTAATGACAAATAAAACCTCCCAAAGTATGAATCCCCCTAGGGATATGGATGCTAGATTCACCCCCCTCGTCCTTCCAGCCTAGTTACATGACTTACCTCAGAATTATAGCCAAAGAATCAGGCTCTACGATGCAGAGGGAAATGTTTCGGATGAGAAACACCTGGACTGGTTTAATGACTTTGTCGACTTGGAGGAGGTAGATTACGCGGATGAAAAGATGAGGAATTTTACACAAAGCCTTTCGGGAGATGTAATAAAATGGTTCAAGGCCCTCACACTCGCTAGCATTCGGGACTTCACAACCTAATTCTCGGCTCATTTTCTGAAAGTGTACAACTCCATACCTGCCAAAGTAAAACCCCCACTCGGTGTTGCACAGCTACTGTACGCAGATTCGTTCGATAGTGACTTTTCTCTACTGCTGAGAGAAAGAAGGTCAGAAAACCTGGATGCCATAATGAGTAACATTGTCGAGGTCGAAGTGAACATGATGGCATCGGGAAAAATCAAATCGAAGTTCAGTCGGAGTGAAAAAAGACCTCAGGGAGACGCACAGTCATTGATGTCATGGTCCTTAGACGATAGGCTCGATATGATGATGAAAACCATGGAAAAGTTGATGGAACAAATGTCCATGGGAAACAGACCTACTGCACAAGAACAAAACGACCTGCAACCCAGAAATCAAAATCTCTGGAGGGGTCAGATTCCTCAAATCAAGCAGTGGGACCCAGGTGACCAGCAGATCAGGCCCCCTTTCCAGAAAAACTACATGGAGGAGGATTTCGACCAGTCTTTCAACGACCATATGCACTATTGTGATGATAAAAACTCGCGCATTCTCTTGACAAAAATCGAACACGATCGATATATGAGCCAAAACGAAGACTTCGCACTAGAAACCGATAATGGCATGATACTCAAAACAGATGATGCACCATCTTGGGAGAAGGAGGAATTTAAGAAAGTTTATCAAAATGATATCATGCAGTTTCAGAAGAAGTATAACCTCCAGAGTAAAGATGCACCTACCTAGATGAAACAAACAGACTCTACGAAGGGGCCTATAGCAGACACACCCTCCACGAGCTGACCGATACTGGACAATGTAGCTAAGGATGCATCTGAGAAGACGTAGTTGAAGCAGGAAATCCCTAAAAAATACCCGAAGACAGGCCAAGAGACGAGCGAAAAAAGAGGTAGAGAAGGTCTGCCCCCCTTTCAATTTTGAACACGAAATGGAAAAAATCAAAATCTTCAACCCATTCAATGAGATTATTAGAAAGGGTGAGTATTGGGAACAAATCATAAATATGTTGAAAACAGGAGGGGCCCCCAATACTCTGAACGTTCGAGATGACCACCTCGCCATTGTTTTTGGTCTACGCGTTGAAGAGACGAGCGATGAGGAAGACGTTCCCTCTTTTTATGTCAGTCTAAATATCCATGATCTGAACTTGCATAATGCCATGCTTGATTCTAGTGCATCACATAATCTCATGCCAAAGGTGGTCATGGATGAGCTGGGACTAGAGGTCACTAGACCATACAAGGACCTTTTCTCCCTCGATTCAAGGAAATTCAAATGTTTGGGCCTAATAAAAGACATGGTCATATCGTTGGCCCAAATCCCCACCAAGATCATGGTCATGGACATAGTCATCATAGACATACCTGTGAAGTTTGACATGTTTCTCTCAATATCGTGGGCCACAAAGCTGAAAGGCACATTGCGGATGGATATGACCTAAGCCATTATTCTTGTGTTTGGCCATGACAGAAGATTGTACAAGGAGGTGTTGCTGAAATATATGGTGAGCAGCAAAATGTAGCCCTACAACCCTCCTATATATGTCATCGACACCGAAGTGGGTTCGTCTATTTTCTACAATGATATTAGCTTCGGAGAAGAAGGATCGACGACCACCACGACAGTTGGCGATGAAACTGTCTAGGAAACCATAGAGCGCGCCGACCCAGAAGACCGCATGGAAGACGGGGTGTGGAACATGAGTTTCGATGGTGCAGTCAGCCGAGAAGGAGTTGGGGTTGGCATATGGTTAAGCCCCCCTAAGGCAAGCACAAAGTTGCGTTCGTACAAGCTCACGTTTGAATGCACTAAGAATGTGGTTGAGTATGAAGCACTAATTTTAGGCCTACAAGTTTTGAAAGAACTAGGAACGCAAAGGGCATGTATCATACCAAGCATCCCAGACTGTGCACTTAAAGAAATCTGGATCTAGATATCCTCGAAGGATTTTTAGAGTATGACCTAACCGTTATCCCCAGGGAACAAAATCAGATCACCAATGCATTGGCCACCTCGGCCTCGGTTTTCAACATCCCCTCTCTTCCAGAAAAAAGATATGAAATCAAGGTCAAGCACAGGTTGGCAATACATGACAACATCAAACACTGGCAGGAGTTTGAGGATGATAAACAGGTGGAAACGTTCCTCCTCATAAGCGACGAGTTCACTAGCACAAACCTTGATGGGGAATACTACGGCGATGAAGATGAGTACGTAGAAGTGCGCAGTGACAATGAACCTTTCAAAAACCATATTGCGGGAAGGGATATAATTCAACTAAAAAATAACATCATTCTGAAGGGGTTCGTGCCACTGGAAATTTTTTTTGACAAAAATGATGTGCCTAAGAACCCCAAGATCACCGCAAGTGAAAAAGATGTGGAAGACTGCAACATCGGGAATGAGGTGGAGCCGAAGATGGTAAAGTTATCAAAAAATATCAATGTGGAGGTCAAGCGGGATTACATAAAACTCATGAAGGACTTCCTGGATGTTTTTGCATGGAGCTACGATGATCTAAAAGTGTATGACACAAAGGTAATCCAGCATGTTATCCCTCTCAACGAATATCAGAAGCCTTTCAAACAAAATTTGAGATGGATAAACCCCTTATTACTATCGCTCATCGGGAAAGAGGTAAAAAAGATTTTTGATCCCAAAATCTTTGTTTCCTTCAGATTCTCGAAGTGGGTAGCTAACTTAGTACCCGTGAGAAAGAAAAGTGACGAAATTAGATTGTGCGTAGATTTCCAAAATTTGAATAAGGTGTCTCTTAAAGACCACTACCCCCTTCCCAAAATGGACTACATATTGCAAAAGGTAGTGGGATCTCAAAGGATGTCCATGTTGGACGGTTTCTCAAGGTATAACCCAATCATGGTTCACTCGGACGACAGAGAGAAGATGGTTTTCACCACTCTGTGGGGAACGTTCATGTACTCTAAGATGTCGTTCGGCCTGATGAACATTGGTGCCACCTTTTAGAGGGAGATGGAAATCACTTTCGTTGATGAAAAGGATAAATTCATTGTGATTTACCTTGACGACATCACAGTGTACTCTACCTCCGATAAACAACACCTCGAGCACCTGAACAGAGTTTTTCAAAAGTGCAGAAAGTTCGACATATCACTGAATCCGAAGAAATCTCATTTCGCGGTGGAGGAAGGCAAGATTTTGGGGCACATGATTTCCAAAGAAGGCATTAAAATATACCCTAGCCGGGTCGAAGGGATTTTGAATATCGACACCCTAGGCAGCAAAAAGGAGGTACAATCTTTCCTGGGTAAGGTAAATTTTCTGAGAAGGTTTATCCCAAACCTGGTGAAAACCATAAAACATATAACTTGTATGCTCAGGAAAGGAATCGAGATTAAGTGGAACCTAGAGGCCAAGAATTCCTTCGAATACATCAAAGTGACCCTGACTAAAGCCCCTGTGCTAGCCATATTGGACTTTAAGAAGGATTTTCTCCTTTTTTCATTCGCCTCAGAACACACTATTGTCAGAGTACTTTTGTAGAAGGACGCATAGGATTTCGAGAAACCTATAGCCTACTTCATTCGAAAACTGTTTGATTCCCCCATAAAGTATGACATTATGGAAAAGTAGGCATATGCTTTAGTGAAGGCTCTGAAGGAATTCAGGACGTACATATTGCACTCCCACGTAATCGCCTGTGTGCCCAACAGTTCGGTAAAGGACATCCTTACCCAGCTTGACCCAGAAGGAAGGAGAGGAAAGTGGATAGCCACCATGTTATAATATGACCTTGATATCAAGCCAACAAAACTGGTCAAGGTCTAGGGTCTCGTGAAGCTAATGGCACAGTTGGACTATGATGTTGTAGGTATGGATTTCATTGTCAATCTGTCGGAAGGCCCTCAAGAAGAAAAAGATGCGCAAGTACCTCAACGTTTTGTTGATTCGCCGTGGTGTATAGACATCGTATACGTTTTATAAAATCTCTATAACCCTCCAGGCATGAGAAAGACTAAAGAGAGATTCCTCAAGATTAAGGTGGTTAAGTTCTGTGTTTTGGATAATTTGCTATATTGGAAAGATCCCAGAGGAATACTATTAAGATGTTTGTTGGAAGACGAGGTGAAGCGGGCCATATAGGAGTTTCACAAAGGAGACTGTGGAGGGAACCATTATTAGAATACCACCGTGCACAAGATCTTGAGGGCAAGTTATTACTGGCTGACGATTTTCAGTGACGTATATAAAGAGGTCTCCAGCTTCCATGATTGCCAAATTTTCGACGGGAGAAGAAAGTTACAGCCTCTGTCATTAAATCCAATCTCAGTCGAGGCACCTTTCATGCAGTGGGTCCTGGATTTCATAGGTGAGATAAACCCGTCGTCCTCTGCGCAACACAAATGGATCCTCATGTCCACCGATTATTTTACGAAGTGGATTGAGGTACCCCTCACAAAGCAAGCCACCGACGCGGTCATCATACAGTTCCTGGAGATGAACATTTTGTCAAGGTTCAGGTGTCCTATTAAGATCATAACAGACAACGCGACTGCGTTCAAGTCTAAAAGGATGGAGAATTTATGTTAGGACTATAACATAACCTTTGGGCATTCCATAGCATATTATTCGTAGGGAAACAGGCTGGCGGAATCTTCAAATAAGAGTCTGACCAGAATCATCAAAAGGATCTTGCAAGAAAATAAGAGAGCCTGGCATAAGAATATTATCCACGTGCTTTGGGCAGATCGGATTACCACCAAAAAATCCATATCAACGTCACCTTTTCAGATCGTTTACGGCGCATACACAATTTTCCTTACTGCGTTGGGACCGCCCGTCAGGAAACTATTGCAAGAGCAGGAGGTCGAACCAGATGATGCAAAGAGAAGGATAAACCAGTTGATTCACACCCAATAGGTGAGGGAGCAGGTGTATAATCGATCTCAAATCCATTAGGATAGGATAAATAAATCTTTCGACAAGCACTCCAAGCAAGAAGATCTTCAGGTGGGAGATCTGGTGCTGAGATGGGATGCGAGAAAAGAAGGTAAAGGGAAACATGGACAGTTTGATCACCTTTGGACAGGACCATATAGATTCAGCGTGTACTACAGAGACAACACTTATTTTCTGAAAGGGCTGGATGGAGAGTGTCTTGGTTGGGAGCCTGTAAACAGCAGGTTCCTTAAACGCTAGTTGATGTAATAAATTTCATTTGAGTCATTTGTCATTGTAAATAGTCGCTAAATTTGAGTCGAGTCGGTATGTCAATAGGAAATTGAAGCCCAAAGTGAAGGCCCTAATTTTATGTTGAAGTATTAGAAGTTGTGTCATTGAGTCTAGTTGTTTTCTTTTTCGTCCGTCTTTTTTGTTACTTAGAATCTAGATGTCAAATAAAGCCCAATGGTTAGGCACCTGGTCTACTGTTCTTTGCTACCTCACAGGGAGGATAACATCCCTGTTGGAGCCAGTTGTTAGAATTTCCACCTTTATTTCCTTTTAGAGTCAATTTTGAGTCACGTAGTGATCCATGTGCCCAAACATGTGAAGTTAGGTACGTAATACTGTGATGTTGAAGTCATAAAATGGTTTGTTGGCCCTTGGAAATGGGAAAGGGTGTCAGAGTTAGAAACTGTATACGTGGTACGGGCTTGTATTTTCCCAAAGGTCGAATCCCGTTAAGAAACTAGCTTCTACGTACCCCTGTCAAGTCAAATGGTTAAATAAAGGTTGCGTCGACAAGTGCCACAATTATTATCAGTTTATTATGAAGGTCGAAGGAATGAAGAATTGCAGCGTTCGTATTATTCCTACACATAAAATCATATCACCTGCATTCCACACGTGGGGATTTTCCATGAATAATCTAAGGGTCGATTTGACACTTCTCGTTGCCATAAATTTATTAATGTCCTGCAGTTTCTCCTCTCTGGGCCAAGTCGCTATAAATCTCAGATTCTCAAAGTGTATCTCCAGTCGTAGAACCTGGCCTAATTTGTTTATCGCAGTTTCCTTTTGCAAATCAAATTGGTTCAGAGCTGCTCCGCGATACATTTGTTCAAAACATTTGTGCACAGATTATACCTTGGTCATGCCATGGAGTTTTCTCATAGTATAGGAAAGGGCACGTGGAGCGGCAGAACTGTGAGGTCTGAACCTCAAGGATATTGGAATTCTTTGGTGCCTACGGAAACCATTCCCAGAAACTTAGAAGGATCCATTTTTTCATCTACAAAAGAGACCATTTTAAGACGCGAAATGGTCGAGATAGATAAATTCATACAGAAGGGGGAGATAGTGGGATAATTTTCCTCTGAATAGCATCTCACTCAGAGGAGAGGCAGGCCGAGAAAGAACGAGGAGGTCATGAAGGCTTTAATCCCGGAAGGACCACACGTTGGACTGGCAGCCAAAAGACTACTCAGGCACGTCACTCTGCAAAATTTGCCGAGAAATCAAGCTAGAAATGCGGGATCAGAACAGGGAAGGTGGAAGCCATGGGGATAAATGAGGAAATTCCATCTCAGCAGCTGAAGCAAGCAAAGATGGTTATTGTCGAGCTTTATCAGGAAAACAGGGAATTAAAATGACAGCTAGCGACAAAGACCGCAGAGGCATCAACTGCACAGAGTCGCAGAGGGAACGTGATGTGGCTGAAAAGGCATCTCAAGGAGGCTTAGAACATTATTTTCCAGTTGTGGGAAGTGCAAAGGCTAGCAAGAGAAGGGCACACGAAGTATCCCGAAGAAGGCAGAGAAGCTGAACAAGAAGTCTATGTGGCTCTCGCCCTCGCACAAGAAAATAAATATTAATGGGCATTGTTGTTCTTCAAGCCAGGTTTTGAGTGATGCGCATCCTCTGAAATCATCTTGCCATTTTGATAAAGGTCATGGAAATCGAGCAGTCGTTTGTTGTGTGCATCTCTCAGCAAATAGGCACATAACGGGAGGCGAAACCAACATTGCAGACAACCGGTTTTGGGCAGACACCTGTTCATAAGGATAGTTGAATGAGGGACACAGCGACACATTTTTCCCTACATCGGATCCTGACCGACAATCTGATCTCATGGAGAAACCTGAAAACAGTTACTAGTAGACATGCATGATTATTGCCTATTTTTGGATGGTGCCATGCAAAGAGTTTCTAGCGCATGTGGCGCGGGTTTTTCTAGTCTAGAGTTAGCAGTTAGAGTAGAGGGTAGCCCAAGTGGCACCCTCATTTATATATTTCATCTTTTCTATGTAACCAGGGTTGGTTGGCAATTTAAAGAACCAAATGCTATTGTAAGAAGCCTGAATGTTTTTCGACTAAAACTTAATGCAAAGGTCATGTGTTTCGATGTAAATATTCTAGTTGTGATAGTTGGATGTATTGTGTTTCTTTCTCAGCGTATGTTTTTTTCCTGTTATATTTAATTCCATATCTCATATCATCTATTTTGGAATGAATTTTTCGAACCTACGGATTCGTTGTACTGCGCCCCTTGTTCGCACCACTTAGATTAAGCATTTTCCTCTCGAGCTAACTTTGAATTCGTCCACAGCGGCGCTCTTGAGTTTTCTCCCTCTGTTTTTCTCCCACCACACTTTACGATTAACACTGAAGGTTGTCTCTCACCTAGCCTTTTCCTCTCGAATCCAGTCACTAAGTCATTTGTTTTGTCTCTTCCTCACAACGACCCCATAGCCCGAGTTTTACTTACCTGCACCAATATGACCTGAAGCATTTCATCACCAATTTTAAATCTAGCCATCATTCATAAAGACATATCTTGTACGGAGACCACGCCATTTCTGAGAGAGCCCTCTCAAGATCCGAAAGGCTAGTTTCGGGTCTCAAAGTTGGTTGAAACTTTTACCTTCGGCATCTATTCATCAGCCAAATAGATTTACAGAGTGCTAACATGTTGCATGCATGTTATTATTATTTCCACCTAACTTTTTTCATATGTATAATTGAGTATGTAATTTAATGGTATCATAATTTGCAATTCTGTGTGGTGTGGCTAGCTCGGGGATGGGAACATTACAAGAACAATTTTGTTGAGTCCCTGATAATGGGTTTGTTACAAAATGGTATCCGAGTTTATAATTGTTAGGTGGCATAGCCCAGTTTGTGGTTGGGTATGTGTTATTAACATATATATATATATATATATATATATATATATATATATATATATATATATTAATAACAAAATAATTAAATGATAATTAATAAATTATTATTATTAATAATGAAAGGACATGATTATTGGTTAAGGGAACCCCTACGTGGGTATATAAGAGAGCCCTCATTCTCATTTGTAATCATCTCATTCATCCATACATTTACTCAATATATTATTATTTCATCCTAAATGGATTACTTTATATTCCAGATATTTTGGATATTTACATAGTGAACCGGGTCGGTTCACCACATTTATACATTACTAGGGGTGAATTTTCATCTCATGAATAAATCAAAGAAAAAATGATCCATTAACAAACTCCACAAGAGGAGGAATTAAAATTTTCTTCTAGTCCTTATCATCAAGAAGACAAGATCAATGAGTCATGGATAATCTCTTATGAGGAGCAGATACTAGAGCCAAAAATTGAATAGTTTATTGGATGCTTATCACTATCTCCCTTATGTACTTAGAAATATCATGATCAATTTTATGAAGAGCTTCATGACATAACAACTACAAGAAATCAATGAAATAAGGATTATATTGAAGTTTGGTTTCAATCAATCATTAGTCTACAACATCACTCTATATTTCAACAATTATTGGCACCATCCGTAAAACCTAAGTTGGACACTCATATCCTGATATTCATTAAGTTACATTTTTCATACTTGGTTGTAAGTTTAACACATATATTGTTGTGTGAATGGATGCATTGGAACTATTCCTACACTTGAAAGAGGTTTTTCATTTTCAAGTAAAGTAGGATAGTATAGAAAAATAAATAACCAAAAATTAAAGATAAAAATAAAATTTGGTTTTGAAAACCATGTTACTTGTGCAACTAAGCATGAAATCTACTTGAAAAGTAAGTTATTTGCTGGTAGAATTCATCAATAAGTCAAACAGTTCAATTTATGGTCATTACAAGAAAATTACAGGAATCACAAAAGTTTTGGTATTATCTTTCAAATGTAAAATTTCAAAGAATTTCAATAAATCGATCATAGATATGTTGATTATTTGGGTTGGTTTTGCATTGATTTTAACCCTTGAAGCAAGTCCGGTAGCAAATTTCGGTATCCCCAATAGTATGGTTAAGGGATTCAAGTTTTTTTGACATATAATGGTATGAAGATTAATATATTTGAAATTAAGATTATTCTAGATGGATAGTACATGTCATGTCATTTCCAGTGATATGTGGAACGTCACATGATTCCTCACGGTTATAGAGTTATGGCCTTGTGAAGTTGGAGAACCCTCATGAGTTATTTAGAAGGTCAAAGAAGTAAAATTATTCTAGAAGTTCCTAGAAGAAGTTGACTAGTCAAGTGAGTGAAACTAGGAGTTAATCATGGGTTAAGTTGTTGCAATAAGAAAATAATTAAAAATAAATTAGTTGCAACTAGAAGTGGATAATTTACTATTTGTAGCAAAGTGGGTTAGCCTTAAAAGAAGGAAATTGGGTTAAGTTGGTTAAAAGGTAACCCCTTGAGGAAGCTACATGGAAGTATAAATAAGATATCAAGCCTCTTTTGTTTGCACCTATTGAGCACATTGAATATCAATTATTGTGTAATGTTTATTGCAGGTACTCATTGATACATCTGAAATTGCACAAGTATGAGGTAGCACAAAGGGTTGATGGCGAAATTTTTGAAATTACAAAAAATACTGGAAAAAAACTCTAGTTTTTTAGGTGAACGCAGGCTGTAGTGGAGAAGGGCGCGTAAGTACGTAGGATGATGGTATAATAGGGTGCATACATGAGGGTAAAGCCATAAAAACTTTAGAAGTTTAAAATATCAGGTCTCTAGAGTTTGAAAGCAAGCTCCCAAGAAGGTCTACAGTGATCAGGTACATCAGATCTATCCACCGGTTCAAAAAGTATGTCTTATTTCTTTGAGTAGTTGGATTTTGCTGTCTACATGAGAAATGGTTATGGGGGTTTGAGGACTTTCCCTATAGAGGTTGTTGAGTGCATGTCACTTACTGTATAATTCTGATCTATAGAAATATAGTGCTAGTATAATTAATATTTGTCATTGGCGCATCTTGTTAATTGTTGAGGAACATCTTGCATTTCTTGGCATATTGTTAAAGGTTTTTATGGTACATAGTTGAGAGATTGTATTTATGAAGTGGATGTGAGGTGATTGATGCAGTGAGAGATTGTTTATTAGTAAGGGTTTGATGTCTAGTCCATGTGAGGGTTATTATACTTGTTCATGATTATACACACTTGTATGGAACATGACTAGAGAGATATAGATGCATTTGGGTAAAGGATACATATTAGGATCTATGCATAAGGAACAGTTATAGTCTAGACACAGTGACAGGTAGCAGGTTGACGTAATAAAGGCTGTAGAGGTTGAGAGTTTTTCAAGTGAGAGAAAACCATAGTTTACAGAAGGCATACACAAGCTGCAGTACAGAAAGGTCGCGTACATATGCGGCCTACAATATAGAAAGGGTGCATACATAGGCATGTTGCAGAGAAGACATGTCATGTACATGTTAGTTTTTGTTGGTACAGGCTAAGAACATGTACAATTTGGTTACATGGCAATGGAACAGGTTGGTTACAGGTTGTTGATCATAGATTGGTACAAGTTTACAATGGTATATCTCACAGTGACACTGTAACATTGGGCTCATCATTTTACTTATATTTCAGGGTGACAGGACAGGGAAAGGATAGGTGGTTGTATCCACCTTTCGATTGTAGTCGGAGATCATAGGGGGTTGTAGCCAAAGAATTGGGGAGTTTTTGTTTCCCTTAGGTTGTAGTTATAGGGGGTCAGATCCTCCCAGTTGTAGCTGGAAAACAAAGAAAGTTGGTGCTTCCAATGTGTAATTCTTAAAGAGATATAAGAAAAAACATTATGTGGTTTTCTCTTGCATTGGGTTTCCACGTAAAAATATTGATGTACTATGTATGTGTATGATTTTTCATTTCTCGTGGTTTATTTACTCTGCACTTATTGGATGATATTGTTATATTGATCATAAAGATAAATAGCACTTGCATATTGTGGTTAAAAAGATTAAAAAGCTCTATTATTGATTCACCCCCCCTCTTAGTAATCCAACAAGATAGCAGTGATCAGAGTTCTAACTATCAATATAGTTTAGTTAGCATTAGACCAGTTCTAGTTTAGCATCAACCATGTCCAACCTTCTTCAACAATCTTTGGCAATGAAAAAATGTTCTCTAAAGATAGAGCTTCTAGCCTGTGGAAAAAGGGTCAACTTCAAGCAAGGAAGACCAACAACAATTTCCTATAATCTTTGAGTATTATAGGAATTTCGGGAGTAATTACCATAATTATTTCCAGCATTACAAGAATTTAAGGAGTAATTACCAGAATTATTTCCTGTGATGGAATTCCAGGAATAATCACTAGAATTATTTCATGTAATCCTTCAACATTACAGGAATTTTAGGAGTAATTACAATAATTATTTCCTATAATATGTCTAAGGTTTATACAACTACTCTCAACTAAATTGAGATCAATCACTTGGAGAATGTTAGTGACCTCCATGAGATGAATTTTCAACATTTCCATAATTTCTTTCAAATAAAAATACAGAGGTCATCTTCAGCATAGTTTTCTACATAATGGTTCAAATTTTTCACAGCAACCATAATTCTCTTATGCTCCAACAATCAAAGTTTTAGATCAACTCGGGCAGATTTGTTTCTTTCCTACAAACATCTTGGTGTAGGGGAATTGTTGGGTCATTATTTTGTCACATCTTTCATCATTTAATTCATTCTTTTCATATCACCTTTCACTCATTTATCGTCATTCCTACCACAAATCTTCAAGAAAACACCATAATACACCCCATATACTCAAGTGGTTAATTGTCATATATTTACTTTATTTATTTTTAGTGAATTAAGAAGGATTATGCTTAGTTTTATTAATAAAGATTGAAATTCTAGAACATAGGTTTTTTTCCTAAACCTCTTGACATGGTTTTATGTTATCTAGTTCATACCCAAATCCACATTGGCCACCTTATCAAATTTGAAAGCATGTAGCAAGGCAATGTAAATTCAGGATCAATGATGATTAGTAGGTTCTGCTAGTTGAATTTTGTGCAGAATGTGTCCAATTAGGTAACTTATGAGCACATTCCTCATAAAGTGCATGATGAGAGATGTAAGGGTTTTTCTTCAAATTTGAAAGCATGTAGCAAGGCGATGTAAATTCACGATCACTGAGGATTAGTAGGTTCTGCTAGTTGAGTTTTTTGCAGAATGTGTCCAATTAGGTGAATTATGAGCACATTCCTCTAAAGTGAATGATGAGGGATGTAAGGGTTTTTCTTGGAAGAGTGTGTAAGTGTGTGAAAGGAGTGATTCTGAGTGGAAGTAGGCCCCTTATGAATTTCTATTTCTTGTGGCAAAGATAACAGTATCGACTAGCGTGAGTCCATTTGATTTGATTGCAATTTAATTTAATGCTGACATGGAGTGTTCTGATTTGCAGATTACATATTTTCCCTACGCATAGACTTCACGTGATAGGGACAAAGTATCCGTGTAGCGAAATAATTTCAGATTACAAAGTACTGTTGTCACTTGTATTTCTACAGTCACCCATCACTTTGTTTATACCAGAGTATCCATGTGTGAAGTCTAAATCTACAATAGAATGGAGTTTATTTGATATTTTAGTATTATTTCCTCATCACAGAATGCATATTCATTTTGGAGCACAAACTCTTAATGATCAAATCAGTAGACTAGGAACTAAGTACCTATCACAACAGTAATCGTTGATTGCAGGAAGTTGTTATGATACATATTTTAAACAATTATCAGTTATCTTGATCCCTTTACCAGTTATCTTGATCCCTGATTTGAAGAGTCATTAGTTTCCATTGAAGAGTCATTAGCTTCCAAGAGGATTAATTCTGCGATTACTTGAAGTTGTTTTGGGCATAGGATTTAGATTAGGCTATGATCCTACATAGATTAGTTTGCATCTCACAAACTATACTCCCACATTGATAATAAAATGTAACAAAAATTATACATATAATTTGCTTGACAAACCATCCCAACGATGAAGCTCTATACATTCAAATCTTACGATTATCATCGCCTCTGCCCAATTCGATGTTGCAGTCCTGACAAACCTCTAAAGAATATATGATATAAAAGAGAAATTTGTCCGGACTATTCCTAAACACCTTTGAAGAATCTCCTGATATAAGAGAGAATAAGAGAGAAATTTGTCCGGACTATTCCTCACCAGGAGGCTTTTAGACCTGGCACTTGACAGGTCCGAAATAGGTTAACTGCATGTCCATGTACAAACAGGCTAATCTGTACTCCACTAATGCAATTAGGACTAGGCTTGACTTGTGAAGATCCGTTCGATTCCAAAATAACCACAATCAGAAACCCATCATATTATTCATAGAACCCAAACACCCAACACACAAGAAGATTGTTAACAGTAAGGTGTTCACAAATGTATGTGTTGTCATTTTTCTCTCTGTACAAATCCTCTTGGCGTACAAATCGCGTCCAGATTCTTCAACGGATATCGTTTTTTACGTGTTGTACGGGGCCTTAACTTCTCTTTTTCTCTGGCCTGCCACAAACATACAAATTACAAAGCACACCCTCTCCCGGAAGCCCTAGTTGGAATTAGGCAATTAAAAGTTTAGGGTTTGGTGGGCTACAGTTTTTCCCTGAAATAATGCACACACAGAGATCGACATGAATTATGAGGGCGATCATCTTAATTTGGTTAGCTAAACCTGATAAGGAACTACAGGTTATACGAGATTGATATTACGAAATCTCCATAACGCTGGTCGAGTTACGTGATGTCCCCTTGAATTTTATGTAATGAATCGGCCATCCAAACGTGTGATGCATGGTATTCTGTGAATATTGCGTAGGAGGGGAGTTAAACATGCAAGCCTCTGTAGTTCACGTGAAGCCGCGCCCCATAAATGCGTTGTACGCAAAAATGTGAAAAGAAACTTGAATCGATTTTCAGGTAAAGCAGTGGCCATACAACATCAAGGTCAGCTGCTTGGAAAAATTGCAGCCCTTGTCCATCATATAAAACTAGCACAAACACAAGAAGGTAGATATATGTCCTATACATATGAAGCAACCCCATACAGTCTGGTCAAATACGAAACAAACATTGCAATTTGAGGCTCATTTCCTGTATTTATTGGCTAATAGTTGAATTTTATCAAACAAACATTGCAATTTGAGGCTCATTTCCTGTATCTATTGGCTGATAGTTGAATTTTATCAATTAGCTGACAGTTAAGTTTAAAAATATCCATTATATTTAAATGGGGATATCCTTAAAATTTTACACACTAAGATATTTAATTCCTTTTGGGTGTGTATATATATATATATATATAACTTAGAAACTAACGAGAATGAATGAAATCAGGTGAGGCACCACATGGAGGCACCCAAAGCAACTTCACTTAATTCATTGATTAAATAATGAGGAGTACATGAATATATAAGATTACAATCAAGTAGAGAGTTAGAACAAACTCTTAGGAAATAGGATCTAAGTTTTAAATACAAACACAATGGGGAACTGTGTTAAGGTCCTAACCCGCACATAGGTAGATCAATGTATTCGGATGTAATAAAGGTCAATATTAATAAGACCTTTCAATAAAATAGAATAAGGCAGATGTAAGAAGACCTAA
>JZKD02S2008362.1:400062-418723 GCA_000966675.3 Picea glauca | reverse complement strand
GTATATCATTTCTGTGTATTGTGAAGATTATGCTGGATATTTCACTGTTATTCTGTTATTTCTAGCATTTCGTTTCTGTTCTGCATATTTTATATATCTGGTATCTTGCAAATTGCCTAACTAATAGGTTCTCCATTATTTCCAAGTCTCCTCTTTAATGGAGAAAGGATTGACATCCACACTTAACATATATCTAAACAATTCAAATTTTATCTTCCCAAGAGGCTTAGTGAAAATATCAACAACATTTTCACTAGTATTACAATATATTAAAGCAATATCATTACACTACATCTTTTCTCAAACAAAATGAAACTGAGTATCAATATACTTTGTCCTTGAATGATAAATTGGATTATTCGCCAACTTGATTGAGCTCTGGTTATCACATTTGATTATCATATATTTCATTTGTTCTTCTCCAACATCTTGAAGAAGTCTTCTCAACCAAACAACTTCACAAGTTGTTGCACACAAAGCTTTATATTCTGCATGAGTAGATGATAAAGATACTATATGCTTCTTCTTACTGCTCCATGAAACAATCTCTGATCTAATGCCAAAGACATAACCCACCATCTTTCAATACATTGTACCATCTACATCCTTTGAACCATCACCACGAGAGAGTTTTATTTTTTGTTGCATTGGAACAAAAGAAACTTTGCAATGTTCCATATTAAACTTCTTGAGTACTTGTGTGACATATTTACCTTGAGACACAAAGGTTTGACCAACATTTCTCCAAACTTCAAGACTTAGACAGTAATGTAACTCACCAAGATCTTTCATTTGACATATGCTTCTTAATTCCACTAATCAATTTTTCTGAATTTTCTATTAAATCATCAACATATAAGGAAATTAGTACAACATGCCCATTTTTCATCAAACTTGGTATACAAATTTGGATCACTTTTTCTCCTCATAAAAGCTTGGTGAAGAAAGAAGGAATCTATCTTCTCATACCATGACCTGGGTGTTTGTTTTAGCCCATACAATGCTTTCTTTAATTTACACACTAAATGTTCCTAACCACACACTAAATGTACCACTTTTCACAAACCCCTCTCCTTGAGTAAGGTAAACCTACTCCTTTAACTCACCATTCAAAAAGCACATTTTACACTAATTGGTGATGCTTCCAATGGTACTTTGTAGCTAATGTAATTAACAATCTTATAGTATTTAATTTATCTATTGGTGCAAATGTTTTTGCATAGTTAATACCCTCTTTCTGTGAGTAGCCTTTTGCCATGTATTTGTCTATACTACTATCTGTTTTAAATTTAGGTTTGTATATCCATTTACATCCAATAAGATTTTTATATTTAGAAGTTTTGTTTTTCATTATAGAGTCATATTCATCCTCTGTAGAAATTTCAATACCAATTAAGTATTTCCTGAATTCTCCTGATCTAACAATTATTTGTTGTTTGTTAAATACATAATCACTTCTACTAATATTCTTGCAGAATTTAAACCATGATTGACAATGCAATATCAAGAACAAAAATCAATCAAACAAAACACAAATGTTTTATTGGGAAGGAATAAAGCTAAAAACCCCGCTATCATATATTATGTATATCATGGATCATGAAAAAATATCATACAAAACTCTAATCCAAGAGATTTCAATACAATACAATCGTCTCACATTGTCATACAAAAATCAGCAAATACATGTGCCAATACTCTGCCTCCAGACAGGCCTGCCTCTTCTGCACAATCTCTGTAATGGATGAATAATCCTCTACTCTAGACTACACATGCTCATGAGCATATCCATTTTGTGTGTGATTGCATGAGTGCATGTTACTCAAATCACAACTGATAGCCAACCTGTCCCTTTCACCTGTTATCTCAACTGGGTCTCCACTGGTTCAGACATGCATTAACAGTGGTAAATTTTCAGCTGCATGTGAGATCACTTATTGTGAATTAATTAATAATTAATTCACTGAACTCTCACTAGTGCAAGTTTAGTTACAACTAGTACAAGTGAGATTAACTCACTTAACTAAGTTAAACTACTTTACAACTCACATAACTACACTAATAATTATGTTACAACTCCAAATCACTCATTTATAAATGAGATAATAGATTAATATTTATTGTTCAATTTATTTAAGGGAAAAATAAATTAGACACACATTTCTTGTTGACTTTTCAACACTCCCTCTCAACAAGAAAGGGATTATCCTTCACCCTAATCCTGTCTCTGTGGTATTCGAATTTTCTCCTCGTGAGCGCCTTTGTCAAAATGTCTGCATCCTGATCTTCCGTAGGAATGTACTGAAGCAACATGATCTTCCGCTGCACACAATCTCTGAGATGGTGATACCGGATATCTATATGCTTAGATCTATCATGAAACACAAGATTAATCGAGAGTTTAATGCAACTCTGATTATCACAATAAATCACGGTCAGATCTAAATGAGAACCAAACAAACCAACCAAGATCTTTCTCATCCAGATAGCCTCACATGCAACTTGAATCACTGCCATGTATTCCGCTTCTGTTGAACTGAGTGCCACAGATCTCTGTTTCCTACTGTACCAAGAAACAGTTGTAGATTTGATACTAAAGACCCCCCCTGATGTGCTCTTTCTGTCCATTGGGTTGCCCGCCCAATCTGCATCCATGAAGCCATGCAACTTCACCTCATCCATTTTTTAGTACCATAAGCCATACTTATATGTGCCCCTCAGGTATCTCAGGACATGCTTACCTGCCTTCCAAAAGAGCTTGGTAGGCTTAACCATTGCTTGACTCAGCTGGTTAACCGCATAGAAAATGGCTGGTCTCGTGTTCACTAGATACATTAGCAAAGCCACTAATTGTCAATAGACAATAGCATCCACTACCTCTCCAGAAGGAGCATCATATTTCCTCCAATTTCCTTGAAGAGGAGTATCCATGGGTTTGCAGCCCTCCATGTGAAACTTACCCAGTATCTCTCTTGCATACTTTCCTTGAGACACAAAAATTTCACCATCTCGCTGCCATATTTCCAATCCAAGGAAATAATGAAGAAGGCCCAAATCCTTCATCTCGAACTCCTTTGCAAGGTCCTCTTTGCATGAGTGTATCAGCTTCTCATCACCAGTCAGTATTAAATCATCAACATAAAGAAAAATGATTAAAATCTTACCGTCCACCACAATTTGGTATAGTATTGCATCAACTTCACTTTTGGTGAAGCCCAATCCAGTGAAATTGTTGTCTATCTGAGTCTAGCAAGCACACGGTGCTTGCTTCAGCCCATACACTGCTCTCTTGAGTCTGCACACATGCAACTCCCTGTCAAAGGTCTCAAAACCTTATGGTTGCTCAATGTACACTTCTTCCTCAATGATCCCATTGAGAAACGCAGTTTTTACATCCATCTGATGAATGCGCCAGCCCATCTGCGCTGAGTGTGCAAAGATGGATCTTATGGAAGAGTACCTTGTGAAAGATGCAAAGGTCTCATCATAATCTATCCCCTCAATCTGTGAGAAGCCCTGGGCCACAAACCTAGCCTTGTATTTCTCAACACTCCCATCAGCAGCTTGATTTACCTTGTAGATCCATCTCGAACCTACCACTGATTTGTCAACTGGTCTTGGGACAATTTTCCATGCACTTTTTTTGACAATTCAGTCATACTCCTCCACCATAGCATCTACCCAAGTGGGATCCTGCACTGCTTCCTGAAAGGAAGATCGTTCAGTCACAATACATTTTCTCATGAGAGCCATGTATCTAGTAAATCGATTAGGAGGTTGTCTCTGTCTGCACTGTGAAGTAGGGACTCCTACATTTTGTGCAGCATCTAGTCTCAATCTATCAGCTTATGTGGCTCACTTTCTGCCATTTTTGATGGATGGCTCTGCTTGAGTGGCTTCCTCCACTCCGTGAACCTCCTCATGTGGTTGATCCACATATTGAGACTCAACTTTGGAAACTAGCAGTTCTTCTTCTGCATGCAAGTCTAGCTCCCTCTCAAGCGAGAACCGCATGGCTTTCCCTTCATCGAATTTTATATCCCGTCGCATAATAGTCATCTTGATGTTAGGAAAATACACACGATAATTATGGGGTGTTTCTGTGTACCCCACAAATATCCCAACTTTAGCAGTCAGTTCCAGCTTCTTCCTGGTATCCTTGGTCACATGCACATAAACAGATGAGCCAAAAATCTTAAAATGAGAAACATCAGGTTTCTTACCAGTGAAAGATTCTTCAGGTGTACTCATGCCAAGTACTCTATGAGGATAATGGTTTTTCACATAAACCACATTATTGCATGCTTTCGCCCACAAATGCATTGGTAGGCCTTGATCATGCTACATTTCTCATGTTGCACCCACGATCGTTTTGTTCTTCCTATCCGTGACCCCATTTGGTCCACACATGTTTGTGTGAATTCTCTCCAGGATCATCGAAGCATGGTTCTCCTTTTCATGAAAAGTGGACTTTACATACTTCCCCATGGTGCAACCCTTGCACAAACCTAACTGAGCAACTGTTCCCATTGGAAGTCCAGTAGATATTTGTTGCGTGATCTTCAAGGATCCATGATGAAGATGGCCCAATCGCCTGTGTCATAATTCATCCTCGTCCTGGCTCACCACCTTTTTTGCCTTGCCCATCATGGCAGCGCAGCCATCTACCTCCAGCATGTAGAGATTCTTAACTCGAATCCCTATATTCTTGACTTGACCCATTGCTTTATGTCACAAGAAATATTTTCCATCACTGAAAACAATGTCATAGCCTCTATCCTCCAACATTACGACTGAGACCATGTTTTTCTTCAGACCTAGAACATGCATAAAAATTTTCAATTCAAATGGTTTATCTGACTCCCTTTAAAAGGTAATGGTACCAATGCCAGTCGCATTGTATCATCCATCATCCCCCATCTCAATATGCATTATGAGATCTTTCTCCTCCAAGTCACTAAAAGACTCTTTATCTCCCGTCATGTGGAAGGAAGCACCACTATCCAAATACCACACCAATCTCGATGCACTTGATGCAATGCATGAGATCAAAGAGAAGTCAAGTTCAAATTGCGAGGTAAGGGCCTCACCAGTTGCAGCTCCAACAACCTTCGTGTTCTTCCTCTTCTACGGATAGTTAGTAGCGAGATGCCCATGTTCGTGACAGTGAAAACACTTCACTTTAGACAAATCCAGCTTCTTGACTTTAGGCTCAGATTTTGAATGGAATTTTCTTCCCCTTTTCTCTCCTTGCCTTAGCAGCCAAAGCACAATCCTCTTCATCATCACGCTTTGATGAAGATCCATCTCTGGTGTTCCACCTGAACTCATCCTGCACTAGATCCGACCATAGTCGTTCCCAATCTGGAAATTTTTCCCTTCCATTGACAGAGTCTTGATAATTGTGCCAACTCTTGGGAAGTCCTAGGAGCATCAGGCTCACCAAATCATCATCAGCAGACATTATTAGCACACTCCCTAGCTCATCCTGACATTGGACAAACTTCGTGAGATATTTTGGAATGGAGTTACCCTTTTCCATCTTGATCTTCCTGAGTTTATCTTTGAGCGTTAATTTCCTATGGTCTCTGTTGTTTTAGAATAGATCCGTCAAAACCTTCCACATTGCATGTGGTGTGGCTTTCCCATGGAGACTTGAGACAATTTGGTCTCGTACTCCCTCCAACAAAATCCTCCTCGCCTTTGCCACTTTCTTTTTCCATGCATCAAGTTTTGCAGTGTCTGTAACAACTGGCTTAGGAACATCTTGGTCAATGAATTCCTTCAAGACATTGTCTTCTAGTACTACCTCCATCATGTCCTTCCAAGAAATGTAGTTCAATTTGTCGTCGAGTGCATACTCCAACCTCAAGCCATTGAAAGCCATGTCGCTCTTGAATCAACTGTAGCACCAAGAAAAAGTCTTTCTACATATTCAAATTCTATCCAATCACAAACTCAGCTTTTGTAATCCCTCTTTCTCATTCCAGTCTCACTTTGAACCCCTGCGACCACTTCTAACCCAGCCTGTGGACCTTACAGGTGTTTCTGCACCTCCCGAGTTATTTGATTGCGGGATTTCCGCACTGTAATGCACAATGGCTTGCAAAAATCTCTAGTGATTTCCGCACTATGATGCACAGTTGCTTGCGGAAAGTACACACCCTACGAATGTCTAGGGCGTGGAAATGTCCAAGGATTTCCGCACTGTAATGCACAGTAGCCCGCGAAAATGTCTAGTAACTTTTATGCGTGGACCAATCAGTAGTACGCCGCCGCACCCTGTTAGAGGAGGGACCAACGAAAATTTTGAAATTTACGCACCTTACTTTCGTGGCTCTCATACCATGTAGAAATTTCAATACCAATTAAGTATTGCCTGGATTCTCCTGATCTATCAATTATTTGTCGTTTGTTAAATACAAAATCGCTTCTACTAATATTCTTGTGGAATTTAAACCACGATCGACAATGCAATATCAAGAACAAGAATCAATCAAACAAAACATAGATGTTTTATTGGGAAAGCATAAAGCTAAAAACCTCACTATCATATATTATGTATATCATGGATCATGAAACAATCTCATACAAAACTCTAATCCAAGAGCTCTCAGTACAATGCAAACGTCTCACAGTGTCATACAAAAATCAACAAATACACGTGTCAATACTTTGCCTCCAGACAGCCTGCCTCTTTTGCACAATCCATGTAATGGATGAATAATCCTCTACTCTAGACTGCACATACTCATGGGCATATCCACTATGTGTGTGATTGCATGAGTACACTTTACTCAAATCACAAGTGATAGCCAACCTATCCCTTTCACCTGTTACCTCAACTGGGTCTCCACTGGATCTGACATGCATGTAGTTAACAGTGGTAAATCTTCAGTTGCATGTGAGATCACTGATTGTGAATTAATTAATAATTAATTCACTGAACTCTCACTAGTGCAAGTTTAGTTACAACTAGTACAACTACACTTAACTCACTTAACTAAATTAACCTACTTTACAACTCACATAACTACACTAATAATTCTGCAAGTTTAGTTACAACTAGTACAACTACGTTTAACTCACTTAACTAAGTTAAACTACTTTACAACTCACATAACTACACTAATAATTCTGTTACAACTCCAAATCACTCAGTTATAAATGAGATAATAGATTAATATTTATTTAGGAGAAAAATAAATTAGACACACATTTCTTGTTGACTTTTCAACATCCTCCATTGCTTTTCTCCACTCTTCATGTTCATTAGCTTCATTAAAACTCATGGGTTCTATGACATTTGAAATATTACTCATCACGGCATAAATTTTCTCCACTCTTCATGTTCATTAGCTTCATTAAAACTCATGGGTTCTATAACATTTGAAATATTAGAACATGTGGTGATGATCTTCTTAATTGGCTAGTGACTTTAAGATAAATGAACCTGTGGTGATGATCTTCTTAATTGGCTGGTGACTTCTTCTCCGTTTACTGAATGTATCCATGTCACTAGATGCTTCTATGTTGCTTCTCTTTTTTTACCACTTCATCTTCATCTTCAAGAAGTACATGCCATCCTTCATGGCTGTTGTTTTCATTATGTGTATGTGGATATGGATAGAGAATAATAAAATTGTGATGCAAAATTCTCTTATAATTGATATCATGTAACACGTGATTGATATTGCCGGTTTATAGAAAACCGGTTATAATATCAGGTAACACACGATTGAAAACCGACTATCAGGAACCAAACGTAAAACCCAATTCTGGAAACCACCCAAAAACCAGAACGTTCCAATAAAAGACGTTTTCTAAGGTCGTTCTGCTTTCTAACGTTCAGAAACCATTTCTCGAAAATAAGTCGATTTCTAATGAATCTCAAGAAACCGTTCCTCGAAGTTCTGGAACTGTGCCCTCAAAGATTTCTTCATCTCCATAACACTATGTTATTCGACAACTTCAGCTTCGCGGTGCAATGTCTGTTAGGGAATAAATCAGGTATAATATAACTATGTCAATTTCAGTTTTGCAGTGCTATGTCGTGTAAGTAATAAATATGATATAATATAACCATGTAAACCCTTGTGGCGTTTGCGGTTCCTAAGCCTCAACGATTTAAGAAATAACATTATTTAAAATTTAGATTAATTAAAGTGTTAATATTTTTTCAAAAAATTATAGGAAGTTTTTATAGTGGCTTTGGCACACCAACATTATTATCACTGCATAAGTTTATATATATTTTAAATAAAAAATTATCATTTTTATTTATAAGAAGGTGTTGGAATGCTCTTAAAATGTGTAAAGAAAATTATGAAACCAAACTTCGAAAACTCATTACAAAGTTTATTTCCAAAATTTTAAACCACACAATTGAATACAAATTATACTTATTTAGGTATGCATTTAGATATATATTGTATTTATAAAAATAAAATTACAAATAATTTATATTTTATTTTTATCTTTTTAAAGTATAATTTTTTTATTTTTTATTTATTTTTAAATTTTGTATCATTTTTTGAAAATGATCTCATAATTTAAAGGATTCTTACGAACATAGATCCATCTTAATCCTAGATTTATTAATAACCTTTCCTCAAGTTTTACACTTTAAAAACACTTTTTTTCTACAGATTGATGATAGATCCAAGGTTAAGATAGATCCATATTAGTTTAATGCATTAATATCAAATATTAAAAATATTGATATATTTTTAGTATATTAATATATTTTGTCATATATCATTACCTCGGTAACCACCACATTAATCTATTAATTGAAGCTAAGACAAATCTACACATAACAAATTAAAACCAATATATATATATATATATATATATATATATATATATATAGATATATATATATAATTTTAATGCTCTATGTTATATAAACATCTCCTCTATATTGAGTTGTAGAGTACCTATCACCATAAAACACCATAAAAAGGAACTAATTCTTTTTAGAAATAAAAAATGTTGTTTATTTTTCTTTATTATCTTAGAAAATACATAGTTCTTCATTTGACATTTATATTAAAATAATATGGCACTTAAGTGAAAAGTGGTATTTGCATCTTCAACTATTTCTCACATGCTTTCGAATCTTGTAGATACTCTCTTTCTTAACATAAGAAATATATTTGTATTCTCACATATATATTTTTCTCAACTAAAAAGTCTCGTAATTAGTATTTTTAAGAGTAAATAAAAATAAACTTTGTCGTATATATATATGGGACTAATAAACTCATGTATTATTATAACATTATTATTTATAAATTGATTTATATAATTAGATAAAATTTAGGAAGATTTTGTTTTCATTGTCAAATGGAAGGCAAATTAATCTTCAAGGATTTCACTTGATTTAAAATTTGGAAGTTGTATTCCAAGATGGATTAAATAATGGGTTGGCCAATAAGAATTAGAATGACTCCATTTCTCACATTTCTCATTATGTTGCATGTTGCTTGTTATAGAAATGACTAAGAATGATGTCACGAGATTAACCTAGATAGTGATGTGTTTTAGGATTTAAAATTGTTTAATATTTTTTTTTTTCTAGTTGTTGTATAATTTGTTTCATAGTCTTCTTCTTTTAGTCATTATATAATGTGATTTGATGTTTTGTGAGAAAGATAAAGAGAAAAATAATTATTTGGCAACATGATTTTTTTTTTAATTTTTAATAAAATATTTATTTAATAAACATATGTTTATATTAACTTTAGTAATAAGTACAACAACTCCATGAATTACATACAAGAAAGAAATCTGGTTCTAAGACTAGAAAAAACAAACATAAAAAAAAACCAATACATCAAAATTATGAACATCAAAAAAGCTCTTAAAAAAAAAAATCCAAAAAAAACAACAATAATCAGCTACCTTTGACCCAAGACAGTAGTCATGGGTCTCTTCCTACTCATGGTGTGATAACTATTGAAGAAGTAATAAGCATACTTTGGACAATTGGTCATTGGACGATGGTTGACACATAATGGGGCATGTAAACACATGATGCTACTTAGTCTTATAGTGGAAAGAACAAGTATAATAAATATGGTGCTTCTAACTAGGCTCTTGGTTACCAATGGATTTGATGAATCCATCCCTAGGTTTTGGAAAAGTTTTTGTTGGGTTACTAAATGTCATTCTTTATTTTCATCTTGGAAAGATATTGAGCATTTTGATAATGGAGAAGGATAATGGTGTGCAACTAAATGTATCTTTAACAAGGAGGTTATATAAATCCATGCTAAGATTAGGGAAAAGTGTTTAGTTGACTTCAACCACTTTGATCAAAAGTAGAATTTGTAGATCATGTCAAAGGTATCATCTTTGTGGGAATCAAACATTGGCCATTGGTGGAAAACTCTCATTGATTAACTATTAGATGAGGCATTTGTTTATTTATGTCTCTAGATTTGAGGAAATAGTTTATTGGGCTTTCTCCATGTGAACCAAAGGTAGGTTCTGTAGATCTCAATTAATATAAGTTATAAGTTATAAACTAGTTGTGCATTTTGTTATTTTTTTTTTTTCACATTAGTGATTTCTTTGACATATATTTAATGCAATGAAGTTAATAAGAGAACAAACTCAACTTTTATAAGTGAAAATTCTTTTCCAAATCAGGTAGGAATTTTGTCTAAAGTTATAGTTTACCTAAATACTTGATAAATAAAACATTGACCATTAAAATTTTTCTCATGATTTTGGCCAATTTTAAGATGACCCAAATTGCTGAAATATCAAAAGAATGAATAGATAAAGAGATAAATTCACTCCACAACCTAATTAAATGAAATTATTCCAAAATTAAATGATTCCAACAAGTTTTCTTTTTACCTTTTTTTCAAGGTGACAAAACCTATCATAACTACTATGGATGAATGTACATTCATTCATCATCATTATTCAAAGAAATCCAAGCTACATTTTAATCATGTTTCATTATGTAAGAGAAAAATGAATTCTTAACCAATAAAAACAGTTCTAAGTCTTACTCTAAAACTAAAACACTGTTTCATCCTAAATAGTATCAACCAAAAAACAATATGAAACCCATACTTGCAATTTAACCTGGTATCAAAGATTCAACCTTCCCATCTATCATTTTGTTTTTGCAATTTAACCTGGTATCAAAGATCCAACCTTCCCATCTATCATTTTGTTTTTTTTGAAAATTAAATTTCAAAAGGTGAATAATTTTCTCCACGTTTTATTGCATTCCCGAGTGGGAGACCGTGATTAAGTACCCATGAGGAGATTGACCCAGTCCCACTCTCCCAAAGATAAAAACAGTTCGTAATTAAAAATCAAATTGCCTGGTCTATTTTGACTCTTGGTGTTACCACCTTTGGTGCATTGATGTAAGCCTTTAATTTGGCCGATGCCTTGTGTTTTTCAATGCAAACTGTGGCTTCAGCTATCTGCATCCAGAGACGAACATGAAATTGGATAGCCGTAACGGTTTCAAGCATCTAGAAATGGTGCCAAACAAGTTTCTGCCATTATTGGAATGCCAAGTTTCTCTCATACTCATACGGGTTGGCGCAGCAGAATATAGAAGAAATAAAGCTACAAAAATAATCCATGACTCACCTTTTGAGCCATGTGATTCTTTATAACTTGTTATAACTGTGAGTAAACATGCGAAATGATATAAAAAGTGAGATAATGTATGGATTGGTAGAAACTCAGTCTTAAACAAGATGCAGCATCATGCTGATTTCATTCAAGCCTTCGGTAATTTTAGTCTAAACAGAAGCTTGCTGCCATGCGTTTGTAGCGGACTCGATTGCCTCAAGTAACACAAACCTACGGTTAAAAGGACAACCATTTCCAAACTATTTGAAGTACTTTGAACATTTATTCGAGATGAATGAAATGACATTAGCAAAGTGTATATAGAATTTAGTGAGATGCGTTGGGTAATAGTAATAAATTAAACGAAAATTTTTGAAGTTATATATGGGATTAATTAGTTTTATGTATGTGATTAATGTTATATGTCATCAGAAAATATATGATCTCATTGGAGGTAGTCACAAAGATTGGAGGTAGTCACAAAGGTGGCTACAAGAAATACTTGCTTTCTTGATAATACTATTTAAGTTGAAAGAGTCTTTTGGTTTTTGGAGTAAGATTTAAAAGTGTTTCTAATCGACTAAGAGCTTGCATTCTTTAAAAGTAGGGAAACATGTTAAGAGCCCAAGACTCTAGTCATTTGGCAAGAGTGAAAGTGTTTGTGGTTTTTCTTAAAAAATGGTGATGAATCACTTTGTATTTGCTGATGGAAACTAGTGATGGTTGTCCTCATTGTTAGATGACAATTGAGTTATGATAAGTTTTGTCATTTTCTAAATAAAATATAATAATTATAAAAATAAAAAATAAATTATAATTATAAAACTTCCCCCCATTTCAACATCTCTGAAACTAGTTCCACACTTTTTGGAAACTTGGGAGTTTCAACATCAAGAAAATGGGAGCTTGAGAGAAAATGGGAGCTTGAGAACTAGAGTTTTGGAAATAGAGAGCTTTAAATTAAAATTGTATTAAATTAAAATGTAAATATTTTTATTCCATTATTATAAATACATGATTTATTACAAATATTTTCATTATATTTATTTAAAATATCAATACAAAACAAAGACTAAATTAAACTAAATATTATTTTAAAAATTATTTGAGTAAAAAAACTTAATAATACTCACTTTATAGTTGTGGATATGAAAAACTTTTGATGCATGTATCATAAGACATGAAAGTGGAATAAATCAACACCCTATCCATGTCAAGCATTTAAAATGTATCATTATCTAGATACATTGTAATCTAAAATATCATTGTAATCTAAAATATTTTTTATATTTTTTTAATATATATTACTAGAGCTACCAACTTCATGTTTCAAACACACTTATCCACATTCCCAAAGTACTCATGTTGGGGAAACTCATGCAACACAGAAAACTTTAGAATTTCTAAATAAAATATAATAATTATAAAACTAAAAATAGATTATAATTACAAAACTTTAAAATAAAATAAACCAACATAAATCCATTTTAACCTTGTTCATTTTAATATAAAAAATTGTTATTCAAAAATTGCATAAACTTTGTTACTTTCAAAAATTGCATAAATTGTGTTCCTCTCATGTAAAACGAAAGGAATTGTGTTGGCCCTCGACCAAGTTTTGGAGAACCTTGGTCGTGTTTGACCATTTTGGGGAATTCCACAAGCTGGTCGAAGATAGAGCGCCCAGGCGAAGCGGAGATCGCGGGATCTCACCCCATTTTTGTGGGTTTTTTAGGTTTTAGGGTTTATGTAATGGGTATGGGATGCTGGCCCATGGGTTTACCCATGTTTAGGCCCCTTTTGTAAAGTATAAATAGGTATCTAGGCGATGTAAGTAGGAGTCACGTTTTGAGATCAAAGTTGGCTACGTGCAAGATGACATGTTAAGACTTGTAGAGCTAAGTGTGAATGATTGTAAGAAGGCTTTGTGTTTACTGTGTGTTTAGGACTTGCAGAGCTACGTGCAAGTGATTGTAAGAATGCTTTGTTCCTTGACCTAACTCGGGGAAGGAGGATCTGATGAGGCGAGCGCAAATCTCCTGTCCTATGCAGAGTTCGCTTGTGGCTCTGTGCATGTAAGAAGATTAGAAGAAGCTAATAAAGAAGAAGAAGAGTTGGTGGACGTAGCCCCACACTAGGGTGAACCACTTATATTCTGTGTTATTGTGCTTTGTGTTATATTGTCCTTGTATTTGCTTAGTGCGTTGTTATGATAGATAGATCTATGAATGTTTAGTGCTTATGATCTGATTGAATGCTAGATCTTCTTTGATGCTATGTGCTTAATGGTTAGATGTGCTTAGATCTGGAATAATACTACGATGTTCTGTAAGTTAGGGTTTTAACCTGCGATGTAAATAAAGGGGTTAAAGACTAATGAATGTTATTAGCTAAGTGCTTTGTGAAGTTGTGTGATCACAGATCTATGTCCCAGATAGGTTGTAGACACTCGAGTCTTGCAAACCCCCCCTGCCTCTACCTTGGGTGAGATTTCATCTGCTTCGTAGGTGTTGCCGAAAGGGCAGGTAATTATGGCTTTGTTGGTGCGTTGTTGAAGCGTTGAACCCTGGGTCTGCCCTTGTGCCAACAAATGGTTCTGTTGCTGGGACCTGAAATTGTGATTGTTGGGAACTAAAGAAAAGGGAAATCTCTGTGCATAGATCTATTGTTGTGGTGCACAGTATTCTACTTGATATGTGAAGCTCTATGCTAAGAAAGGAACCGGATCTGAAGAAAATAAGTAAGATATTAAAGCTTTGTGCTCTGATAAAGGTAAGATAAGTGGAAATTTTTGTTTCGAAAGAATGAATCTGGGTATGTTTGATAGATTTTTTCCTATTCTAAAAACAAGGGCATAGCTAGAAGAAAGAATATTTGATATGAATAAATCTTATAGAAATAGTGAAAGATATGTTATTCCTATGCATAGAAAGAATTTTTGGACTAACAAGTGGATGTAGGATCCTAGAAAGAATTTTTTGCAGGTTCATCACTGTGATCCCAATGCGCAGTACAGGAAAGGTTGGGGATCATTTAAGAGAAAGAGAGGATTGACTCTTTGTTATAGTTGAATAAGATCGAGACATATTGCTAACAAATTCCTTGTTAGAGGTCCTATTTGTCTTTGTTGTAAATCTACTGGACATGAAGTTTTGGATTGACCTAGAATGATTGCTAAGGTTGAAAAGATGAATATGAGACAAGAAAAATATAAAGAAGGTCAAGAGACTAAGGATATGCTAACACACCTAAAAGAATCAGAGACTATATTATTGCAGATGAAAGAAACCCTAAATGATCACAGAGACATCAAGTTACCAGGGTTCTTAAAAGAGAAGGAATGCATAGAAATAAGAATAGGAGACTTCGACATAGACTGTGTTCTGGATGAATAAACACAGGTGAATATCATGTTAGAAAGTACTTGGGAAATTTTGGGAAAGCCTGCTATGGTTCCCTCATTAGGAGGAATAAGATTGTTTAAAGGAAATATGATAACCCTATGTGGAAGACTTACTCATGTACCTACGATTACTCATGGAGCATCGATAGAAGAAGAATTTGAGATCGTTAAGTTTGTTGAGAACACCAATCATTTTTCCCTTTTGTTAGGAAATACTTGGATTGAGAAAGATCAGATCTGAAGGAAAGAAGAAGAGGAAGCTATAGAACAGAAAAAACAAGAATTAAGGGATTTCATGGCTAGGAGAATAGCACACTTAATAGAAGAACAAGAGGACAAGTCGAAGCAATTGATGACTAGAGACCTAGCTGTCGAAGTTAAAAGATCACAGGAAGACTTGAAAACCCTATCCATGCAGGAGAGAAGAGTACCTACCCCAGGAAAAGTAAGAGAAGAAGTATTACCCTTGTACCTTGTGAAAGGCCCTCATCAGTGTGAAGTTTCTATGCTAAGAGAAGATAAGAACAAGAATAGAAAGAGGAATCCAGAAGAAAATATGTAGAAGGTTCTAGAAAAGACTTCATAGAACGCAGGCTTGCAGAACTTGAACCTCGTCGGGATAACAGAACAACGCAGACTGGCACTTCACCACGGCGAAGCAATATGACCATTGGAGGCGTCTCGACCATTAGAATGATGCTCTGGAATGGTTAGAAATGTAGTTATTGCCAGAAAGATCACCATTAGGACCGCACCATAATGGATGGAATCGTATTGATTGAAGCATTCCTGCCCGTTGGAGATGTTTGTTATGACATTGCTTACTTATTCCGTCGAATGCCTCACCAAGGACACTTTTTCAAACTGAGAAATTTGAGCCCATAGAGAACTAATTGTTATCGCATTGTGCTATTGAGACCTCGCCACCCGCCTTCCTTACCTTGAGTGTTTTTCCGCCTATCCAAGATATCTAACCTTGAGTGTGTATGCCAGGCGAACGTAGCACAGTAGAGAAGTCTGTGGAGGAGATCCTCATAGACCTTATGGATGAGAAGGTTATGTCTGTAGGATTTCAGGCCTCGTTGACGGGAGGATTGGAAGAATCCCCTTCAACTGCACATCGATCTGGGCCATCTCAAACCGCGACAGAGAAGAGAAGCAAGAACTGCAATAACTTGGTGAACGGGAAGCTCATCTCGCTGGTCCTGCCCGACTACATCCCGCCCCTGGATGGAGAGGTTAGTTGTGACAGTGTTCCGAGAGATTTTGAGTACACCCTCATCACTACGTACCTCTCGAAGGGGATACACGCAGTTGGACCGTAGCTCAGACCGATCCCTGATCTTAAGATCAACGAATTTAACCTAAGAGATAGGAAGAATTATGTGTTGCTCACACCGCATAAGTATTTGACAAAGACAATGGGGAAGAAGTCAAAGATAGTCCCCCAACCATGGACTAAGAAGATCGCGAGGTCCACCATCCTTAATGTCATGAAGCTACCCCACTTCGACAGACATCAGGAGGTTAACACGTGCATTAAACTCCTCTTGTTGTGCTACCACGGAGGTTATCTATGGTTAGACATGTGCGTAACTGTGGATCCAGTGCTAATCCACATGATCATTGGATTAAGCATGCAGGGACCAGACCCTCAGGATTTTTACCCAGAGAAGGTTGCAGATCGCTCCCTAGCACAGCGTATAAAGGAAACGTATGGCGATGTGGAGAAAGGGAAGCGAGGCTACAAGGTAGCCTCCATTCAAGATGGCACAGTGCGCCTAGCCTGTCAGTTGATCACTGGTAAGCTCGTCAGGAAGAATAGACCAACGCAAGTCATGGGATTCATCGTCAACCTCACAGGAAAGTGCATTGAAGCGATGCAGATGAACTGGGTGAGCTACCTCGTCAACCAGTTGGAGCAGGATTGTCGTGAAATGCAAGACCAGGGCTACGAGTTCCACTTCAGCTAGCTGTTGATTCTCATTGCCTATGTCATGTCGGAGATGTCAAAGGGAGAGACCTTCCCTGAAGTTGATCCATCTGAACCACTGGCCGCGAGGTTCACTACCCTGTGGTATTCAAGCGACATGGTGAAGCAATGACAGTCAAATGCGGTGTTCCACACCTATTACTTGTGGTTGAAGAGGGCCATTGAATCCTTCCCTCGCATGACGCTGAATACACTCCATAGTTTTAGGCCACTTGTGAATTTTTGTTCAGACATGCACTTCATAAATATCATTGCGTGTGGGGATGAAAACAAGTAAGAGATACAATCTTATTACAAAATACTCAAGGAAGATATAGAGGAAACAACCAAGGAATATCTTGCAGAATTCTTTGTACCAATCGAGAAAACAGAAATCTCCGACCCCAACCTCATTGGAAGTCCTATAGTCACCCAAGAAGAATATGATGGACCGAACAACACTAAGAATACGAAAAAGAAGGAAGAGGTGCAGGGAAAAAACAGTGCATCAGAGGAAACTTTTGTTAATTCACCTAGAGGAGGAGGAGGCGACGATGTAAACCAAGAAGAGGGAGGGGAAAAAGACAGGCAAGACAAGGGTGAAGTGACACCACCTAAGGATCCCCTTATAGAGGCCGAGACATCAAAGAAAAGAAAGGTTTCTCCGAAGAAACCCTCAGCGTGGCAAAAGTCAAGAGCCAATAAGCCCCAGTTACAAACTATGCTCAGAGTGGATGACATTGACCTCATCATCGTCGTTGTAGCAGACACTTCGAAGGATATTTTGCAATGGAATGAAGCAAAACAAGAAACAATGTATGACAGGATCAAAGCCAAGTTGAAAGGGGTACAACAAACCCTCTATTCAAGGCGCGTAGTGTCTACAGTGTCATTGTCGTCAGAAGGTATAGAAGTGGGAGAAGAGCCTGCCCAACTACGCAAATTTGTAGATGTGACAGAGGCTCGCCTTCGACGAGTACAAGAAGAAAAATAACAGGCCAAAAAGACCTTGAAGAAAGCAAAGGAGGAATCCCTAGAGCAACGTTGGGTTGTGTAGAAAGAGAAATATGACCTCCACGCAAAGTTGGAAGAGGACAGAGAGCAGATTCAAAGAGAAAAAGACGAGATACTCACAGAGAAGATTGGGGTTAGAGAAGCAGTAGCTAGAGCACTTTACTCTGTGTCAGTCCTAGCACAAATGGAAGAAGAGACAACTGAGAGCCAAGTGGGGAAGCTAGTTGAATCCATTTAGTAGCTTCAAGAAAGAGTAGCAGAGCTGGAACTACAAGCAGTGTTGAGCACTCCGCAGGAAGTGCAGGATAAAAGAGAAGAAACTGCGAGGGGCACAGTAGAAAGAATCAGAGTGTTGGCCTTGGAATGTAAACAACTCAGTGACCGAAGTGCATAGACCTATGGGCGCCTTGCAGAAGACCAGGAGCTGAGAATATTGGAGGCACACCTCCAGGAGGCGAAACAGTAGGCATTGACAGTACAAGCACAGTTGAATCATCTTTCAATGGTAGAGAAGATGAAAAGGTCACAGGAGGTGTGCACAATTCAGCGACTTCGGGACTTCAAAACTTAGAGAGACTTCTCCCCACTACACCACAAATCTCCCAAATCGAATCGACTAATCTGTGGACACGTGTCCTCAAACACGAATGATCCAGATTTAC
>JZKD02S2008362.1:366074-400012 GCA_000966675.3 Picea glauca | reverse complement strand
GGAACAAGTGGTCACCATAATGGAACAACGCTTGGAAGGGAATGTCACTGAGAAAGTCATCCAGGAGTTCGCCGAGCAGGAGACTTTGGCGAAGCAGCAAGTCGAGGCAACTCGAGCTAAGCTCGAGGCCTTCAAAGCAGAGTTGCCTAGATCAGAGTGAGTCGGGATGAGTCACAAGTGAGTGTTAGGGGCCTATTGGCCCTTGACCAAGTTTTGGAGAACCTTAGTCCTGTTTGACCATTTTTGGTACTTCAATAGGCTGGTTGAAGACGGACAGCCCAGGAGAAGAAAATATCACGGGATCTCACCCATTTTTTGCGGGATTTTTTGGTTTTAGGGTTTATGTAACAGATATGGGATGTCGGCCCATGGGTTTACCCATGTTTAGGCCCCTTTTGTAATGTATAAATAGGTAGCTAGGCGATGTAAGTAGGAGTCGTGTTTTGAGATCGAAGTTGGCTATGTGCAAGAGGATGTGTTAAGGCTTGCAGAGCTAAGTGCGAGTGATTGTAAGAAGGCTTTGTGCTTACTGTTGATTTAGGTCTTGCAGAGATATGTGCAAGTGATTGTAAGAAGGCTTTGTGCATTGACCTAACTCAGCGAAGAAGGATCTGGTGAGGTGTGCGCAACTCTCCTATCCTAGGCAAAGTTGGCTTGTGGCTTTGCGCAGGTAAGAATATTAGAAGAAGCTAATAAAGAAAAAGAAGAGTTGGTGGATGTAGCCCCACACTGGGGTGAACCACGTATATCCTGTGTTATTGTGCTTTGTGCTATATTGTCCTTGTATTTTCTTAGTGCGTTGTTATGATAGATAGATCTATGAATTTTTAGTGCTTATGATCTGAATGAATGCTATATCTTCTTTGATGTTATGTGCTTAATGGTTAGATGTGCTTAGATCTGGAATAATACTGTGATGTTCTATAAGTTAGTGTTTTAACCTGCGATGTGAATAAAGGGGTTAAAGACTAATGAATGTTATTGGCTAACTTCTCTGTTAAGTAGTGTGATCACAGATCTGTGTCTCAGATAGGTTGTAGACACTTGAGCCCTGCAACCCCCCATGCCTCTACCTCGGGTGAGACTTCATCTATTTCGTAGGTGTTTCCGAAAGGGCCGGTAGTTAGGGTTTTGTTGGTGCATTGTTGAAGTATTGAACCCTGAGTTTTCCCCTGTGCCAACAAATTGATTAGTGTTTCCCATTCACATGGAAAGGAATTGATTAGTGCTTCCCATTTTGTGTTGAGTACTTCTCTAGTGAGCCCATAAAAGCTTATTGAAAACCATCCAAATAATGAAGCTCAAACTCTATAAATTGGCCATCTTAAGATTGTCATCAACTCTGCCAAATTCAATTTTGCAGTGTGCTGACAATACTCGAGATAGGAATTGGCTTATCTTGTAACTAAACAAACTGTATTTTCAGGCCAAAAAGGGTTGAATTCAACCAATAATTTAAGGGTAGTTTGAGTTTCACATGACACATGTTTCATGCATGATCTAAGGTAGGTTTTTTCATTGCATAAATTTTTCCATGAATTTTGCCCATTTTAAACTAACCCATGCTCCGAAAATCGATTAAAATTCTAGATGAACCACCAGAAATTTCACTGATTAGAGTGTTGAATTTCAAGAGGGGAATGATTCATACAAGATCATCCTAGGCCCCAATCCATCCTGATAAGCCAGCCTTGTTATAAAAGATAAATTTATCCAAACTACCTTTGATCGCAAGGTTTTTAAGGTTTTTGGACCTTGAATCGTGGGGTGCATGCAATCTGGTCTCCATAACGCAGTTTCAAATACTACACACCAAATAGGCTACGTGACATAGTTCTTAGGACCTCTACGCATTGCATAGACTGCTTAGATTGGTATGCACCATGAATACACAGACTAAATGAAATGATCTATGAATACAGAATAACATAGTGCTATGCTTAGCACATAAACTCAGAAATAAGACAAAAACTTGTCAATACACAAAATGATTGATATTAATGAACTTAGGTGCAGTGCACGAATACAAATACAATGACAGAGATGAGCTTCGGCTCCAATGACTCCTTACACTCCTTAGTTGTTGTTGGTTCTCGATTGTTCTCTCTACCTCTCTTTTCTACTATGCTCCATCTATTATGCATTATACATCTACTAACTAAAGACTCAGACTTATATGGACTCTAACTCAGACTTCCTACAGAAGCTAATACCAAATTAACATTAAAGACTACTATTAATTCGACTGAGTCTTCAACCACTTAATTAAACTTGAGAAGATAGAGATCGAATCCATTTATAGCTTCTTTCTTGCCGACTAACTTTTGAATAAATGTGTGACTTTGCACTTGCAGGCTATCAGACTGACTGACTGACAATTCAGCTACTGACAAATTGACTGACAGAAAAATCGGCAGAGATGTGAAGATCTTACCAACTTGTAATTACTATTTCCAACACTCCCCCTTAATTATAAGTAAGTGGGATTACAAATGAAAATTACTTCAAAAATTTGAGTATTTCAATTTACTATCACTCATTTGTTATTGCGTGGACTCCCAGACTACTGCGTAGATGTTGAAATGCATCTCTTTCTAAATCCTTTGCAAAAATGTCTGTGACTTATTCTTTTGACCTACATAATTCTAAACAGATCTCTTTGTCATTCACCAATTCTCTGATGAAATGATACCTTCTATCAATGTGCTTGTTTTTTTTGTGAAACACATGATTCTTTGATAACAAGTTGGTTGAATTGTTGTCCCAAAATACTTTTGTTGGTTCCTCTTGTTCCTGCAATAAATATTTTAACATCCTTCTCATCCAAACTGCTTGACAAGTTGCGCTTGTACCTACGACGTACTCTGCTTCTACTAAAGAAAGTGTCACAATGGGTTGCTTCCTTGATGCCTATGATACCATACCTGTTCCAAAATGAAATGTGTACCCAGAGGTACTTTTCTTGTCATCTATGTTGCCTCCACAATCACTGTCAGTGTGTCCAATGAGTTTGAAATCTTCTGAAGTGGAGTACTTGATGCCAAAATCTTTTGTTCCATTCACATATCTCAGGATTCTCTTTCCTTCCTTCCAATGTGATTCTTTTGGAGTTTCCATGAACCTTGAGATTAGGCTCACTCCATACACAATATCAGGTCTTGTCACTATGAGATACATAAGACTTCCTACCAATCTTTTAAACAATGTGGAATTTACCTTGGACCCTTTATCTTCCTTGCTTAGCTTCAATCTTGTTATGATAGGTGTTGGTGTTTCTTTGGAATTCATCATATTGAATATTTTCAATATTTCATGTGCATACTTAGGCTATGAGATAAATATACCAGTTTTGGACTGGTGCACTTCTATTCCCAGAAAATATCTCATAAGCCCCAAATCAGTCATTTCAAATTCGTCCTTTGTGACTGACTTGAATTCTTCTATGCCAATATTACCTGTAAAGATCAAATCATCCACATATAGACAAACAATTAACACATTACCTTGTTGATTTGATTTGATGTACAATTTTGGCTCATTTTCACTTCTCTAAAATCCATTCTATGTGAGATAGGAATCTATGCAACTGTACCAAGCTCTTGGAGCTTGCTTTAATCGATATAGTTCTTTCTTCAATCTGTACACTTTGTCTTCTTGTCCTGGAACCTCATAACCTTGTGGTTGTTCCACATATACTTATTCTTCTACATTTCCATTCAAAAATGTTGACTTTACATCCATATGATAAAATAGCCATTTGTACTACACGACAATTGCTAACACTATTTAGAGTGTGTCCATGCGTGCAACGGGTGCGAATGTTTCATTGAAATCAATTTCAGGTTAATGTGTAAAACCTCTTGCAACTAACCTTGCCTTCTACTTCTGTACATTTCCTTCTGCATCTTGCTTGGTTTTATAAATCCACTCGAAACTTATGGCATCCTTGTCATGAGGTACATCTACCAATTTCCATGTTTGATTATTTATGCATCTGATTTCTTCATCCATGGCTTGTGCCCATACATCATATTTGACTGCTTCTTCAAAGGTTAATGGATAATCAATTTGTGAAAGAAGAGAAAAAACTGAAAATGATTTTGTTGCGTATTCATTATAGATGTCGCGCAGACTTCTTGTTTTTCTTGGCAATAGACTTGCTAAAGTTGGATACGGAGATGTAGAACTACTTGGACTACTTGTTGAAGTTTGTTGCTCTCTAGGTGTAGACTGCGCACTTGATGTTCTTACTAGAGTACTATGCATGACAATTTGCATCACAGTGCCAGGTGTAGAGGGGACTGTGCACTGACTTGTATATGGTGTTTGAACCACTTCATATTTTGTATCATCATGCTCCATTGCATCAATAATTTTTACTGTCTTTGTTATGCCTTATTCTCCACGAACTAAACATCGCGGCTGATTATGAATTTTATTGCGATAGGGTCATACAACGTGTATCCTTTTGTTTCTTTAGAATACCCAACAAATATACATTTTTGTCCTTTGTTGTCCATCTTCCTTCTCATTTCATGTGGAACACGTGCATATGTGACACAACCAAAAACTTTTAAGTGCGCCACATTGTACTTGGAACCTGTCAAGGTTTTCTAAGGAACTCTATTCTTAACACTCTTTGTCAAACATCTCTTCAAGATGTATAGTGTAGTTGTTACTGCCTCAACCCAATACTCATTTGACAAATGTTTGGTTGTCAATATACTGCGCACCATTTCCATGATGGTTATGTTCTTTCTCTCTGCGACACCATTTTTTCGCAGTGTATATCGCGCAGTGAATTGTTTGTAGATGCCATGAACTTTATAAATTTTTTGAAATTCTCTTGACATATATTCTCCTCCTCTATATGTTCTTAGACACTTGATGTAATAACCAATCTGCTTCTCCACAAGTGATTTAAACTGCTGAAAACAACCCAATGTGTTGGATTTATTCTTTAGGAAATAAATCCATGTCTTTCTTGAGAAATAATCAATGAATGTTAGAAAATATGTACTACCTCATATAGACGGAGTTTGCGTTCGTCCACAAATATCTGAATGTACTGTTTCTAGTGGAGCTTTTTCTCTGTAAGACTTTCCAACTGGAAATGATTCTCTGTGTTGCTTGCCAAATATGTAACCTTCACATATTCTCTTTGGTTTTTCAATCAACGACAATCCTTTTACCATGTCCTTTGTGTATAGTAGCTTTAGACCTCCAAAGTTCAAATGTCCAAATCTGAAATGCCATAACCAAGAATCATCATGTATTTTATATTGGAATGTTGTCTTAATTTTTGTACAATTTTCTCCTTTCTTGATATTGCACGCACTATTTCCCTGATCCGGATTATTTTCGGCATGAAATGAGAGCGGAGATATAATAAATAAATGCACAAAGATATTGTAGATATTCAATAATATAATAGAAATGTATCAGAGATGCAACCATAAACACGAATATACAATAATATACGATTTATATTAATGAAAGAAATGTACAGAGACTGTAAAAATACAGAGTGAAAGACTCGCTAGAATGGTAGTAGCTTATCTCTCAGAAGAGATGTGATGGCTACTTGCATTCGCAAGAAGATGATTACAATGAGGCTCTAAAATCCTTTTTACAATAAACATGAATGCAAAAAACCCTAGACATCCAAAAACCTAACCCTAGGAAATGAAGCGCCAAAAGTTATGTGAGCCCTGTTTGGGTAAGTTAGTACATCAACTTCCCGAGGTCGTAACTTTTGCATACGATCTCCGTTTTAGGCATATGATAGCCCATTGAAAAGGTATCATTGAGGAGATTCATTTTAAGAACAATATTGAAGGAAATTTTATATTGCAAATATGTTTTCCCAAAAAACATCTTTTAGTGCCCCAAAATGGCCCCGAAAGTTAAAACCTGCTAAAAATAGTAAATTACCAAAATTGCTAGAAAATTGTTTTGAGCCAGTTGGAAAAGATGGGTGGCCACCGATATCCACCTGGATCAATCCTCCCTCCTTAGGAAGAAATGGTCTCCATTGCGTTGAGTGCCCAGGGGAGAGGAAAAAGTGTTTGTTGAATCTGAATCTTGGTCAGTTGATTGCCTTGCTGGAGACGTTGCGCTGCTTAGTTTGTGTAAGGCTATCATGAGCATGTGGTTGGAAGGGTTGGACCTTTTTAACCCGTCTGGATACATGGGATTCTTTTGGGCAGAAGGAATCTTTCCACTTTGTTGCAATCTTGTCGACCTGCTTCTGTTGGATAAAAGGTGTTTGGGCCGAGGTTGTAGTGGTTCCAGTATCCTTTTGTTCACCTTTTGAACAGATTGTGAAGAAGCTGAATTTTGTAGTATAAGATACTACCTTGCGGAGCTGTTTAGGTGGAACAATAGTTGGAACTACCTCTGGTATTATGTAGAGATGACCCCCTAGAGAAGCAATGACACTGTGGGGTCGAGACTCATAAACAACATGGCATATCCACATATATGGCTGGCCCAAGAGAACATCACAGACATTCAGTGGGGAAACATCACATAATACCTCATCCTTGAAGGGTTGTATGTCATATGACAATCGACATTGTTGGCTGACATGAATATCTCATCCTTGGTGAAGCCACCCGATGTTGTATGGTTGTGGGTGTGGTGTTATCAACAATCCAGATTGTTTGACGACGTCTGCTGAGATGAGGTTCTTCTAGCTTCCGCTATCAATAATAAAATGCAGCGGGGTCCCCTTCACCCACATCTGTGAATGAAAAAGATGCTCCCCCTCTTCAGGATCTATTGGTTTTTATGGTTGAATTGTTGCGGCCGCGACAATAGTAGTGGGGTATGCGTTAATGATTTTTCATTTACCAATATTTTCATAGTCAAATTTTGAATCAGGATTCAGCTCCTTGTCTTTGATCTCGGCCACCAATGACTATTTTGAGTGACATTCGGCGGTTTTTTGCCAGGGGCTTTTGTGGAAATCACACCATTTTCCAGTGTCCTTCTTTGTCTTGTCGTGACCTTTCCTTTCCTGTGGCTTGGATTGGTTTTCGCAAGACTGTTTATTAGGGTCATCTTTGTCATACTTTGGTTGTTTCGGATTTGCAGACCTGAACTCCCATTTGTTTTGGTGCTTAAATTTCTGCTCGATTTTAACAACATATCGATAAGTAGCACCGTGTGATGAGATGTCCAGAAAATCCATTTCAGTTTGGATGTATCTATGTAGAGCCCCACGATATTTCAAAACCAAATGTCATTTGAAGTCTTTGATACCCAGCTTGGTGCGCAAGGTATGGAAGGTATTGGTGAACTATGGAACTACTTGGCCCCTCTCTTGCCGCAGTGTGGTCCATCTCATGTACTGGTCCTCATAGTTTCCAACAGGGTAATACTGTTCCTTTACCACATCTACAAAAAATTCCCAAGTGGGTTCGACCCCATATATTCCATACTCTTCTGTGGAACTTTGCTCCCATTAAGTTTCCCACCAATGTTTGACATGAGGGAGAGCTTTAAGGTGTGCGAAGGTGATATTTTCTCTGTCGAAAAAATTGTGAACAGAGAAATAACCTTCTAGCAAAGTTAACCATTTGTCTAGGGCTTCTGCATCTATCTGTCCTTCAAATAAAAGAATATCAAAATTAACTTGTATCTTGAAAGACGAGGTGCCTCCAAAGTGATTGTTTGATGAATATGTGCCCGTTGATATCGGCAGATGTTAAAGGATGTGAGAAAAAATATCCATCATTTCGTCCCTCTGTTGCATGAGAGCTTGCTCAAGCAACAGACTGATAGGATCGTTTGCTCCATCATTTTTATTTTCTTCTGCCATTGAGGGTTTCTTGGGTGTGTGAGAGCGATTGTTCTCAAGAGAGACAAGTTGGAGATCCAACTTGCTATACTCGGACCTCGTTGGGGACATGCACTGAAAAACGATCAAGAGCAACCTGCTCTGATACCACTAATCAGGATTATTTTCAGCACGAAATGAGAGCATAGATATAATAAAGAAATGCACAAAGATATCGCAAATATTCAATAATATAATAGAAATGTATCAAAGATACAACCATAAACACGGATATATAGTAATACACGATTTATATTAATGAAATAAATGTAGAGAGACTGTAAAAATACAGAGTGAAAGACTCGCTAGAATGGTGGCAGCTTATCTCTGAGAAGAGATGTGATAGCTACTTGCATTCGCAAGAAGATGATTACAATGAGGCTCTGAAATCCCTTTTACAATAAACAGAAATTCCAAAAACCCTAGACATATAAAAACCTAACCCTAGGAGATAAAGCGCCAAAAGTTATGTGGGCCCCGTTTGGGTAAGTTAGTACATCAATTTCCTAGGGTCATAACTTTTGCATACGATCTTCGTTTTAGGTGTATGATAGCCCATTGGAAAGCTATCGTCGAGGAGATTCATTTTACTCACAATATTGAAGGAAATCCCATATTGCAAACATGTTTTCCCAAAAAACATCGTTTAGTGCCCAGAAGTTAAAACCTACTAAAAATAGTAAATTACCAAAATTGTCAGAAAATTGTTTTGAGCCAGTTGGAAAAGGTGGGTGGCCACTGATATCCACTTGGATCATTTCCTCATTAGTACTGTGCACACTTTCTGTTGTAAACGCAGTGTCTAACTGTGCACTTTTTCCTTTATCAACAATTGGTGTTGTATTCTTCTTCTTGGTTGGTTTCAATGTCAATGGGAGCATCTTATTACTTGTCATCTAGATTTTTGCAATAAGTATTGCTTGGGCATTTGTCCATGATCACACGGTGATTATCTTCCATGTAGATTCTATATCCTTTCTGTAACAATTATCATGTGCTCATCAGATTATGCTTCAAACCAAAAACATAATATACATCAGACATAACTTTATGTTCTCCTTGCTTTGTTAAAATGTTTATACTGCATTTGTCTAAGACAGTGACTTGGATATTTGTTCCAAGTGTAGCCTTGGTTTGGACTGACTCATCCAAACTAGAAAACAATTCTATGTTTCCTATCATGTGGTTATTGCAGCCTGAATCTAAATACCATATGTCACACGAACTTGCTTGAGCAACATTGCATTCAACTAGTGAGACTATATTAGGCATTTTTACAGTGTGTTCCATAAACATAGAATGAGTTTGGTTATTTGCATTGTTTGATTGATATTGACTTTGCTTGTTCTGATTATACTGTCCCTTTCTACACTCATATGCATAATGCCCATACTTTTTACAGTAATGTCACTGAATCTTTGATTTGTCAGTTCTATGACAGCTTGGTTGACTGGTACTTGGGTTTTGACCTCTTGCACCAGTATTTCTAGGACTGCTACTACATCCATCTCTGGAAAAACTTATTCCTATGCCTCTAGAGTTTTCTCTCCCCCTTCCTCTTCCACGGCTTATAGATGACTGAGCAGAAAATGCATTCTCTAATGACATACTTAATGTGTTCAATCTGTGTTCATGATTAATGAAGGAAGCTTGCAGTTCATCTAGACTGAACTGACTCAATTATTTGCTCTCTTCTAGAGTCACAACAAGGGTATCAAATTTAGGAGGAAGACTCTTAAGTACCTTCTCAACGACTTTTTTGTTTTCTATGGTTTCACCATGAGACTTAATTTGATTTATTAGTCCAATGACATGGGTGTAGAATGTATCTAGTGTATATGTATCTTTCAATGTCAGAGTTTCAAAATATCTTCCAAGAATCTGCAATTTTGCAGTCTTTACTTTGTCCATACCCTCATAAGAGGTTTGTAATATGCCCCATGCTTCATTGGCTTGTTTTGTTGATGCAACTCTTGGAAGTATGCTCTCATGCATGGCTTGATGTATGTAAAACAACATATTTCCATCATTCTTTCTTTGATCTTTAAAGACATATTTCTCAGCTTGTGTGAGGGCATTATATGTTGCCTGATCTACTAGTTCCACATAGTCATTCTCGACTATTTCCCATACATCTTGAACTCGGAACAATGTCTTCATGGTCAAGGACCACATCTCATAATTCTTGCCTATAAAAGTGGGAGGTTGCAAATTTGAGGTAGAATCCATTTTCACTTTTCAACAAAGTTTCTACTCTTGAAATTATTCTGATAGAACCTGCACCTTATCAACTTTGTTTTTTGATAACCTGCTCTCATACCAAATCTTGAATCGTGGGGTGCGTGCAGTCTACTCTGCGCAACGCAGTTTCAAACACTGCGCACCAAACAGACTACGCGACAGAGTTCTTAAGAGCACTACGTAGTGCACAGACTACTCAGATTGTTGCGCGATGTGAATACACACACTTAATGAAATAATTTATGAATGCAAATTAACACAGTGCTATGCTTAGCACATAAACTCATAAATAAGACAGAAACTTGTCAATACACAAAATGCTTAATATTAATGAACTTCGGTGCAATGCGTGAATACAAAATACAATGAGACAGATAAGCTTCGGCTCCAATGACTCCTTACACTCCTTAGTTGTTGTTGGTTCTCGAGTGTTCTCTCTACCTCTATTTTCTGCTCTCTTGCATCTATTACATCTATTATGCATTACACATCTATTATGCTTGCAAAGTAACTTTTGAATAAATGTGCTACTTTGCACTTGTAGAGTGTGAATGTGCTACTTTGCACTTGTAGACTATCAAGCTAACTACTAACAGATTGACTGACACACAAATAGGCGGAAACGTGAATATCTCACTGATTTGTAATTACTATTTCCAATGGACCTGGGAGATCCGAACACTGGGGCTAAGTGCACGCCTATTTCCATGTACAAACATGGGACATGAATTGGCTAAATCTATACTCCACGAATGCCATTAGGACTACTCTTGACTATAGTAAAATAAAAATGAGTTACAATGGACCATTTTCCGGCAGAGTTGCGCGCAGAAATTCCGACAGGAATGTTGGTCTTTGGCACAGTTTTACCAGTCAAAATCTTAAGGACATAATTGTTTCATGTCAACAAAGCATTTCTTGGTATCTGAAGAGACCCAAAACCTTGAAAAATCTAAAAATTACCGGGTTTGCTTCGCCGGATTCCAGCCAAAGTGAACTTTTTGTAATCATTTTAAACATACTGCGCCCTCCTATCTTGTGACCAGTCAAGATCCTATCGATTCCAAAATACCCACAACCAGAAACCCATCGTATTATTCACAGAACGCAACACCCAGCACTTACATGAAATTAAAAGGATTGTTAACAGTACCGTGTTTAGAGATATATGTGTTGTCATTTTTCCCTCTGCACAACTACCCTGGCGTACAAATGGCGTCCAGTCTCTTCAACAGAACAAATAGAATATCACTTTTTACTGCTCCTTTACGTGTCGTACAGTGCTATAACTTGTCATTTGTCTTGGCCTACAACTGGCAGTGATGTACCCTACTGATCAGAAATTTGAGACAACATTGGACCGGTGTTGTGGAACCAAAAGTAGGGACTTTTAGCAGGTTCATACGAGAGGAGACTTGCAGTGGCTACAATATTGATCTTACGAAATCTCCATAACTGACAATGGATTTTCTGTAACCCAAACGTGTCATGCCTGATACTCTCTGCACATTGCGTAGGAGGGAACTCAAAATTCCTGCCTCTGTAGTTCACGTGCCAGACGCACCCCATAACGGCCTCTGTAGTTCACGCAGAGAGCTCCAATAGACTTTCAGCCAAAGCCATCGCCATCATGGCCGGTCTGCGAGCTTTCAGCATCTTTGGGAGTTTGCACTCATTTCAAATGTCAAAGGGTTTGATCTTGAGTTATTAAATGACAGCTTTAGTTATTGGATGAGATGGTGCAACCTCAAACCCCATGGGATAGTATGGATGGTAAGACGTGTTCACATATCGCGGTTTAGGTTTTGTATTCAATATGGAGTTCACATACTATATATATATATATAACCAAGTTAAATCCATATTTAACTCTCAATTGATCATGCATGGAGATGTATCAATTCTATGGAAATGAAAACTTTTTTTAGATTGAATTTTTTTTTTAAATGTTTACACCTAAAGAGATTTGAATAATAAATCAAAAATTAAAATGAATCTATGTTGATATGCATCCTAGACATTAATAAAACAACAACTAACGAGCACACTCTTAAAATGAATCTATGTTGATATACATCCTAGACATTAATGAAACAATAATTAATTAACACACTCTGTCAAATGAAAGAAACAAACATAGACTTAAACTTTTACCATGATCCAAGTTCTGCAGGGTAAATTAATGTTCCTAAGAGTTTATTTAGTGATAATTTTAAGCATTTTGTCTCGAGTAAATTAATGTTCCTAAAAGTTTGTTTAGTGATGATCTTAAGCATTTTGTCCAATTCTCAATTCATTTCTCAATTTGACTTAGATGATCCAAAATTTTATGAAAGTTCCCTATCTATAAAAACTTGATTATGTGTATCATTAAATTGCAACAACATACTGTCCCAATACAATTTAATCCATTATTTAATCCATTGCCTAGGAATTTTTCTATTTTTTAAATGTCTAGTATATGCCTAGAGTGTGAAGTAGAGCATGTCTTATACAATTTAATCAATTGCCTAATTTTTTTTCTATTTTTTAAATGTCTAGAATATGCCAGAGTGTGGAGTAGAGCATGTCTAGAGAGGTAATTATATTTAAAATGAGGTTCATAAGAGCTATGTCTACTCATGTTGTTAGGGGTTTTTGTAGAATAGCCGTTTTTCATTGCTCTAATACAAATTAGTCCATTACATTGAATTTTTTGAATTTTTTTAAATGTCTAGAAAAATAATTATATATTTTTTTAAATGTCTAGAAAGGTAATTATATTTTATTTAATTTGCAAATATGATAAGAGTGGAATATAATTGATCACATATAGATTTATTTTTTCTTTGGATATAGAGAGCGATAAAAAAATAATAAGATACAAGATTACTAGATAATATGGATCTAGTAATCCACTTATATTTATTATATATTAATTAATGATTGTTATTATTAACTCATGGTGAATATTGTGGGTTCATAGAAGCCTTATCTCATTTTCAAAATCACTTAGAAACAAGAACAATTCCACCCAGTGAATTAAGGGTAGGCTTTGTGGATCTTGAACCAAATGATTCTAAATGCCAAAAGCAACTCCCTAAGGCACCACACTCTTGTTTATTTCAATCTCTAGTTTTGAAGAAATTGTTTATTGGGCTTTGACCATGTAGACTAAAGGTAGGCTTTGTAAATCTCAAATGGAAAACTCTTTTTTATTTATATCTTAGAAAAATATGTAGCATCCAACTAAAATGATAAGAGGAAGGATAACAATACAACTAAATGCACCTTTGGCAACTCCTTGTTGGACAAATGGGAGTGTTTCTTATCATTTAAGTGGGCTTAAGGTTTTAGATCACAAATAGATTTAGAGAGCTTCAAAACCCAAAGCATTCAAGAATTGTAAATATTGGACATTTTGGGTTAGCAATTGACTATGTAATAAGAGTAAAATAAATCGCTTACTTTTTGTTATATTTTTCTCAAACTTACATTTTATCTAACATATATAACATAATGAAGTTAATATAAATGTGTTGAACTTGCACAGAATAGATCTAGCTAAAAAATACTACACACATTTGCAGAGGGAAATTAAGAAAGAAGAAGAAGGAGAGAAAGAATGAAAGAATTATCATTAACCGTTGTGAAATAATGAATAATTTACACATGATATACTCTCTATAACTCAATGAATGTGCACTAGAGGAGAACCAATGTGCCATAGTGGTGGTCTAGAGTGATCTGGACACACACCAATAGTTACGGGAGTGAACTGCCACCTAGTCTAGTCTCTCAGGCAATTATGGGAGTGAACTTCCACCTAACTGAGTTAACTAGTCAACTAGTCTTCAGTTAACTGACTAGACAATGTAGTGAGGAGTAGATTAAGGAATCAAGGGTAATGCGTCAGTCTGGTGATGATCCCAAGGAAAGTGCGCATTATCATGGTGATGATCCCAATGTTGCATGGTGACAAAACCAATGCAACATCTAAACTCAACTCAACTAGTCAAACTGAAGTGTCAACTGAAAGAGAATATTCTCGAGGTGGAATATTCTCCCCTAAAATATAGGAGACTAGATAATGACTAATTATGACTAATAAACAAGGAAAAACCTTAGGAAAAAGAAATCATAGGTGTGTGTGAAGTAACTCCAACACCCCCCTGAACATCACTATGGTAAAAATAAAGAATGGGTCCCGGAAACGAGGCCATGTTAGGTACCCAAATAGAAAAGATACACTGAAATAAAGTGAGGAAAGAGGGAAAACCTCATGGGAAAACCTCATGGGAAAACCCCCCCATCAAGGTACAATGTATGTAAAAATAAGAACTACAGTTGTTAGGAAACAATGTCCTTCACTCCAAGACGACTTTGCAGAGAATGGAACTTCTTCTCAGTGAAGGTCTTGGTGAATATGTATTTCGTCTGTTCTGCTGAAGGACAGATTTGTAGGTCGATGATCCCCTCATGTACTAATTCCCGGATGTAGTGCATGTGGATCTCGATGTGCTTCTTCCACTGCCTCTTAACCGAATCTTCGCATAACTTCAGAGTGCTCTGGTTGTCGCACCAGATGATAATCGATCGATGAAATTGAATGCTCAACTCAGTGAGAAAATGTTGTAGCTACATAGCCTAAATGGTTATGTTAACTACCCCTCTATACTCTACCTCGGCTAAAGATAGAGCAATGGCAGCTTTCTTCTTGCTTGACCAATAGATAGGCCCAGAACCAAGACTGGGTGAGTAACCATATGTGGACTTGTGATCAGTGCTATTGCCAACCTAGTCAGAATCAGTAAACCCGATGAGATCTAATGTAGAGTATATTGCATAATGAATCCCAAAGGTGATGGTGCCCTATACATATCGAAGGATACGCTTTGCAGCCTTTCAATGTAGCTCAAGCAGCTCCTGCATGAACCTGGAAACTGTGCCAACTACATAGGAGAGGTTTGGTCTGGAGTGTGTGATATACAACAAGCTCCCAACTAGCTGCCTATACAGTGTGTTGTCAACCAGTGGAGTCTCCCTGACATCCTCAAGTTTGACTCCTGATAGGAAAGGAGTCAGAGAAGACTTGCAATTTTTCATGTGAAATCTCTCAAAGAGATCTTGTGCATACTTGGCTTGAAACAGTTTGATTCTTGATGCATCCTGACTGATCTCAAGTCCAAGGAAGAAGTGTAGTGGACCCAAGTCCATCATCAAAAACCTGTCATGTAGAATCCTCTTGAATGCAGAAATCGATGAAGTCAAGCAACCGGTGATCAACAAATCATCAACATACATAACTAAAAGTAGTAGTGAATCAATCGTCATGAGCATGTAGACATTTGGGTCTGATTTACAACGTACAAAGTTATGTGACAATAGGTAGGAATCCATCTTGGCATGCCATGCCCTCGAAGCCTACTTGAGGCCATAAAGGGACTTCTTCAGTCGACATACCAAAGATGAGTCCTGCATAAATCCCTGGGGATGCTCCATATAGATCTCCTCAAAGAGATCATAATGAAGAAATGCATTCTTCACGTCCATCTAATGGACTTCCCATCCCTTGGCTACCGAAATGGCAAGTGTCAATCGTATGGAATCGATCTTCGCTAATGGAGTGAATGTCTCATCATAGTCAATTTCATGCACCTGCTAAAAGCCTTTGGCAACAAGCCTGGCTTTGTATCTGCTAATCTGTCCATCCGTTGCGCTCTTGGTTCTGTAGACCCATCTGCATATGAAAATTTTCCTCCCAGAAGGAAGGGAACCAGATCCCAAGTCTAGTTCTCGAGGAGGGAGTTGTACTCCTCCTACATGGCAGATTCCCAAAAGGGATTTTCAACAGTCTCACCATAAGACTGTGGATCTGAGGACTAAACCAAGAAAATATGTTTGGAGGGCAATGGTTTAGTGGTAGTGAGTGCAACAAGAGGCTCCTTGAAATCAGATCGAGTCCTCCTAGTATCAGTTGGATCACCAATGAGATCCCCTGCATCCTAAAGAGTAGTTTGTGCCCACTTGGACCTCTTCTCTGGCTCTGCAACTGCATCTGGATGCTCTGAATCTGCATCTAATTGTACTAACTCTGAATCTGAATCATTTGATTCCTCTAAATCATAACTCTTGTCTGAAGAAGAGTCGGCATGTGCATGCTCATCATCTCAGACAGGTGGGAGAATGAAGGTGTCTGCATGTGGTTGTTGAGGTACATGTGAGATACTTTCCTCGAATTGGACACTACGCTCAATGATGAGTTGGTCCAAAGATAGATCAATAAGCCTATATCCCTTCACATCGTTGGGGTATCCAACAAAAATACACTCAGTGCTCTATGGATCAAGTGCCTTCCTATTTTCAGAGGGAATTTGGGCCCATGCACATGAAGTAAAAATGCGAAAGTGGGTCACTTCCAGTTTGAGGCCTCTCCAAGCCTCATACGGGGTCTTATCCTTGACAGATCTATGGGGAGATCTATTTTGGATGTATGTTGCACAATTAAGTGTTTTGGCCCATAGTCTCTGTGGTAGTGAATTTGCATGCAAAATGCAAGATGCCATCTCTTTTAGAGATCTATTTTTTCGCTCAACAACTCTGTTTTGCTGCAAAGTATAGTGAACTGTGTGTTGCAACTGAATCCCTACCTCATGTAAAAGATCATGGATCTCATAATTGGCATACTCTCCCTAGTTATCAGTTTGGAGGACTTTGATCTTCTTTTTGGACTATCTCAACCAGGGCTTTGAAATATTTGAGGTGTTGAAAGACCTTGGATTTTTTCCTGAGAAAGTAGATCCATGTAAAACATGAGAAATCATCAACAAAAATGAGAAAAAACCTTTCTTTGTTGATAGATGGATGCGTAAAAGGACCCATAAGGTCACTGTGGATCAGATCTAAAGGTCCAGAATCTCTCTGAGACTTTCCTTTGTCGAATTTCTCTTGAGGGTGTTTTCCGAGAACACATCCCTCACATACTCCCTTGGAGAAATGGATGTCTAGTAGACCATCAACCAATATTTTCTTGCTAAGTTGTTGCATGTATCTGAAATTCAAATGTCCAAACCTTTCATGCCATATCCTACTACTTTCATCATCATGAGTAAGCAGTAAAGCATAATCAAGTTCAATGAATTCAGAAAAAGTATACAATCTAGAATGATGATTTATCTCACCAGTAGCAACCCTGGAGTTGGTTTGCATGTCGTAGATGTCCACGAAATTTGGTGTGAATATTAATTTCTTTCCAGTGTTGGAATTCGTCATCTGATACAGGGAGAGAAGGTTGACTAAAATTTTGGGAACGCGCAGCACATTCTCGAAGCTTCCGTTGGTGAGTTCAATCCTTCCTTTATCGGTGACTTCGACAGAAGAGTTGTCCCCCATCAGAATAGGAGGACCTTTGCATGCATCCAATAAAGAATAAAATTCTTTTGAGGCATCCATGTGATGTAATGCTCCTAAATATATGATACAAGCATCGGGAGAGGAGTTGATGGCAATCAAGGCATGGCTAGAATTTCCTTTCTTGGGATTCAGATCTTCTGGCATCTTCTTCTTCGCACCCTCGGGGATGCAATCTCCAAGGTTGTTTTGATGAATTATTTGAGACATTATATCTATTTTTTTTTTCATGCATGTGGATTCCGAATGGAATCCTTTGTGACAGTACGTGCATTTCTCCGCTTTTCTTCCCTTTCCCACTTTGGATCCGGAGGCATTGGTGAAGGGTTTTGTGTACCCTTCCTTCTTTGGATTTGCATGAACTTTCATGTTGTATTTATATTTATATTTCTGATATTTGTGGCTTCCATCTTGCACAATAAGTGCATGTTCCTTTGGGCCTTCGATTTTTCCCATGTTGATGAGCTTGGTTTTCTCTTGTGTCATGGATTCGATAAAGTCCTCAAGAGAAGGCATCTTCCAGGTGGCTCCAGAGGAAAATATGACAGAATGGAAAGTGGATACGAATACAGAGAATTTAGGACCAATCTTGGAGAGAATGGTGAGAACCATTTGTTTATTCTCCTTAGATTTATCAACCCTGCAAGCTTCGAGTTGCGACAGTAAATCCTTGAATTTTGTAAAGAAATCTTGGATATTGTTGAAGATTTTTGGATCCAATGTGAGAAGATACACCTCTAGCATGTGTCCCCTCATCTCATCTTGTTTTCCAAATATCCCTTCCAAAGTGGTCGAGGCTTCATTGGGAGTCTTACAGGAAGATATGTGCAAAAGGAGATCTGGAGAAATAAGACTACAAATCGTTCTGAGTGCTTCATCCATCTGATTTAAGTACTTGGATTTTTCTATGGCTGATGTCAATTCTGTATCTGTATTCAAGGCTAACCTATACAACCCTCTGGTTCAGAGATGAATCATTATTTTCTCCTTTCATGCAAAGTAGTTTTAAGGTGTAAGAATGAATTATTTTTGGAAATCCATCTTTCCGTTGTCTTCAATCTTTTGTACCTTCAAAACAAATTTGGTGTAGATTTTGCTTAGCAGTCCGTCGGCTCTAATACCATGTAAATGTGTTGAACCTAAACATAATATATCTAGCTAGAAAATACTACACACATTTGCAGAGAGAAATTAAGAAAGAATAAGGAGAGAAAGAATGGAAGAATTCTCATTAACCGTTGTGAAATAATGAATAATTTACACACGATATACTCTATATAACTCAATGAATGCACATTGGAGGAGAACCAATGTGCCATAGTGGTGGTATAGAGTGATATGGACACACACCAGTAGTTGTGGGAGTGAACTTCCCCCTAGTCTAGTCTCTCAGGAAGTTATGGGAGTGAATTGCCACCTAGCTGAGTTAACTAGTCAACTAGTCTTCAATTAACCGACTGAACAGAATGTAGTGAGGAGTATATTAAGGAATCAAGGGTAATGCGCCAGTCTGGTGATGATCCCAAGGAAATTTTTCATTATCATGATGGTGATGATCCTAATGTTGCATGGTGACAAAACCAATGCAACATCTAAACTCAACTCAACTAGTCAAACTGAAGTGTCAACTGAAAGAGAATATTCTCCCCTAAAATATAGGAGACTAGATAATGACTAATTATGACTAATAAACAAGGAAAAACCTTAGGAAAAATAAATCCTAGGTGTGTGTGAAGTAACTCCAATAGTTAATAAGTAGATAAAATAAACTCTTTTCCAATATAATTTTTCTCCAAATTTAATAGCAATTTTGTCACAAGATATAGTTTCAGCTTAATGATGGGCGTGATTGTGATACCCCAAGTTGGACCTATATAGTAGAAATATAGATATGTATATGATCAATGTATGAGAGAAAAACAATGTAATTTGTAATTATGCATTGATAATAATAAAAATAAACATCACCGACTGTAGACAATGGAGGACAAGAACATGGGGGGCTATGATTCCACAAGAGACGATTGAAAGGGGGCTTAGGGGACTCAAAGGGGGCCAAATCCAAATATTAGTATTTTATTCCTAAGCCTAATTTGTATATACTTTATGTTATCCTAAGTCCTAGGGGCCTTGAAATGAGTTGAAAAGTTGGGTACATGGGCTTCTTAGGAAGCCATTTGGTGCATTATTAGCATGCAAATATAATGTATGTATTTTGGTTATGCAAGGGGGATTCTGTCATTTTGTATGGGGGTGTGATCTCAAATCTTATGTGTGGGTTGAGTGAATTGCATGTATGCATTATTAAAACTATGGGTATTGATTAACATGAGCCATGGGATAAATTTTGGTTGTGTGCCCAGGAACTGGATGGCATTGAGACAAGTAATTACAACTGAGAATCCTTGAAGTTCCTAGCATTGATATTTCCTAGCTAGTTTGTATTGGATCCCTGTGAGGAAATGGATTAGATTGGGGGATTGCATAGAAAAGAAGGATATTTCATTCTTTGGGTTGTACAAGATGAAGAGAAAAGAGAGTCGGTGTATGAGGAATGTTGTGAGAATGAACAGAGTGTAAATTCTAGGAATGGGATGAGAGAGAGGATTAGAGCCATCCATAGAAAATACGTCCCTGCGGAATCATAGCCTTAGTTCGGAGGTGGCCTGATGAAGAAATTGTATGTGCAACAAAGCCTGTGGTTGAGTGGATCATCCTTCGTTTATAGTTGATTGGTGAATTATTCCTCGAAGATAAGTGTATATGTTGTTATGTGTAATTATGTTGAATTATTGATATTATGTTATGAATGAATTATTGTCTTGTTTATATGTATGAGATCCCATTGTTATGTTGTATGGATTAATTAAATTAACAACAAGATAGTGAATAAATATGGTGTCACAACAAAATATTTAGCATGTAGGAATGAAATTTGAAGTACCCCACCATTCCAATAGTGTACAAGGGTGGTTGGGTATGTGATCGAGTGGTATTAGAGACAAGGTTATACCATTGAAGCTATATGGGACATAAATTAGCCTGAGTATGAAGAATTATAGGTTGTTTGTAAAGTGTTTGATGAAATATATCAATGGATATTAGGAGCAATAAAAGTTGCAAACTAAGTATTTGATGAAATGCCTATGTGGAAAAATTGTGTAATGGTTGTAATTGAGGAATTCCTGGGTATGATGTTTTTCAAACAATGTGAGGAAGAGTTTATATTCCCATATGAAAGTGTTACAGAGGAACAAATTTTATAATTCATGGTCACATAGTTCAACCTAGATGAAAATTGAGGAAAATGGTGAATTTACGAAAAAATCCCAATTTATGGACGAAATTCAACAAATAATTGGCAAGGGGATGTTGAATTGACAGGCCATGGGGTTACATTTGATAGTAGATCTATTGGATGATAGGGCAGAAGAGTTGCATAGGTTGATCCTGGAAATCCATGGTGATCGTGAATTAACAAAAAAATCATATATATATATACGAAATTTTTGAATTTTTGAGAAAATTGATGTGGATGATGACGTGGACCGTACCGGTGACATGGAATGGAAAGGTGAAATTATGACATCAGGATGTTGTTAGGTGGATTTGGGGTGCATAGGTGGAAAATTCCATGGTGGCAGTAGGCCTCATCCATGAAAGAAGTTACGATCATATCCAAGTCAGTTTTTTATTTATGCCTTGGAAACCCATAATTACCGTGGGGGTGATGCATTTCCCCTAATAAAAAATGCGTGGTAACTAGTTATGGGAGCTTGAGGGAGAACTAACCTTTAATGAATCTTTTTCATAGATCTGATATCTATTAGCAGGGACTTATGTGTCGCATGATATGTGTAAGAGATGGGACCCACACCCATCATGTCAATCTCTGACATGATGACAAGTGGAGGAGGCAAGGAAGGGTGTGACTGCCTATCCCATCCATAGATCAGATTGTGTCAGGTGGTATAAAAAGGACAATGGGTATGAATGGCCCATAATAAATCAACTAAATATTAAATAATTATGATAACCTGAGAGGAAAGAGACAAAGGGGAACACATCAGATGGCATGGAAGTTGAGAAGGCATAGGAGGTGACATGGCCATATCAAGGGATGGAAGGTGGACACCAATGCCATATCAGTATCCATGTGCCATGCCACATCAACAAGGATGACATGTCAATATGATGAAGTATATTTTTAAAAACATCAAGAGACAAAATATTTTTTTGGCTATAAGAGGAGCGAGAAAGATTGAATCAATGTGAAATTTCATAGGTAGGTCCACAGTGAGGAGTACCATGAAATTTCTAGTTAGGGTTACTAGCTGATTCTACTCCAAATTCCTAGAAATTGTAAATTATGGGATTTTAAATAATAGGTTGGTACTCCTTGACAGAGGCCCTATTGCTAATGGAATCTTTATAATGAGTCAGGGGAGTAGACATGAAGAAACCCAGTGGAGAATTTTTCCAAATTCCAAAGGTTTTGGAATGGGGATGCAAAAACAAGACAACAGACCCACTATTCCAGGATATTTTTTGGGGATTTTGGGGATCTTCGAAGGAGGAAAAGAAACCCTAGATCACAAATATGGAAAAATTAACCTAGTGGATATTTTACATCCTCAACAATACATGTAATTTTGTCTTACTGAAGATTTCTCATTTTTTCTTCATTTGGGAGATAACTAGTTTGGGTAAAATTCCAAGTCCCGATAAAGTGTAAAAATGACAAAGTTGACAATTCCAGATTGATGTAGAATTTTCTAGGAGTAGTTTTCCAAGAACATTGAATTATTAATATGGAAGTTGTTGTATACTCGAAATTATAAGTGTTATATGTTCTTGATCCAAAAAAATTATTGGTTCTCAATGTATTTTCTTCTACATGTGGCAGAAGATAGCCTCTAAGCTTGATTGTGCTAGGGATAAAAGTGCATAATTCGGCAGAAATTGCAAATTTGGAGAGCCATAAAATTCATCGCATAACTCAAATTGAGGCATGAATATAGTCATTAGAAATCTAATTCATAGGAAAACACGGTAGTAGGTGCAAGTTTTTAAGATATACATCTGGCTATTTCATAATGTTGCAAGGAAAAGGACCTCTAGGCCTAAGTGAACAATGAAACTATCAAATGAGGAAGACTTCCAAAGAATTCTTTTTTGGGGAAATAGTTCTAGATGAAAGAGGTGCACACTAGATGTGAATACTAAGTAAGGAAGGTTGCATACATTCCATGGTGGTGCATGTGTAGTGATGTGGAGGCACAAATGGAGGTACCAATGCAAGGAAAATAAAATTGGTTGAGTACTTACCAATGGGGTAGTGTTGTTAGTAAGTAGGGACACTCATGGAGACAGTCTTATCTATGGTCTGTTAATGAGGTGATCAAATGATAGGAATGAATATTTTTAAGGTATATTGCAGATCTAATTCTAGGATGAAACTTGAAGAATAAAAGAACTCGAAAGTTGGAGTCTTGATCAAGAAATAAATAAGGCATACAAAATATTTATTGTAAATAGCTAGTGCAATTTAGATTTGAGAAGAAGATCCAAGAGGGGACCTAGTTATGGTGGTTGATAATATATGAAGCAAAGGAATGGTGACATGTATGAAGATCCATAGGATCTCTTGTTTATTAGATTTGAATATTCTATGCCACAAGAGAATGTTCAACAAAGGCATAGAGCTACCAACATGTAAATAATAACTATGAGGGTTATGGCCATTTCTAGTCAGTTATTATATATAGACAAGTAAAAATGGTAGGAATAAGAGGTAAGAACAAATCCATCATGTGAAGAATTCATTCAATATGCATAAAAGGGTAAGGTAAGTTTCCTTAACCCATGAATATAGGGAAAGGAGACTAAATGATAAAGATTCTTACAATGCATTATGGAAATGAAGAAAATGATGGAGGTTGGTAGAGAAAATCTACCAAGGAAAAAAGAGAACTAGGATCTCTGAGAAAGTGTATAAATGTTTGGAAGAGTTGCAAGATAAATACCAACAAATTATGTCTAAAGAGTTAGAGAAATGAATCCACCTGTGATATTATAGTGCATCGTGGAAGCATGATACAAGTGTAAAGAATTCAATAAAATAAATAAATGAACCTTTATGCACATAAAAGTTTCTAATGGAGTAATAAAGAACTCCTTTATGTATGGATGAAGGATAAGACATAATTCAAAGAAAATTATTCAATGAAGTGAAGTGGATTTCGAAATTGGACAAAGTCCATGGATATCTAGAGATAATGGCATAAGATGCCATGATGTGGATTCTTAAGCTAAATAGAAGATATTACAACACTAAGGGAGTGAATCCAATGTTAAATAAGCATGATTGATGAGAATCCACTGTGAAGCTAGATTAATATAATATGCAACACTACAATGTGTTGGAATGTTGACTAATGAAGTCAATGTTGAGGACAAATTGGACAAAGAAGGAGAGGGTGGTTAATAGGATTTCAGTAGAAATATTAAGATGTAATTATATAAAGGAATCATACAAACTATAGCACCACTAGTGCTAAGAAGTAACGGGAAGGTAAAGTTGGGGAAATATTTCCTAAGTAAAGGTAGCAGCCAATGAGGTTGCAATACATATATGATATAATGGTTGAAAATGTAAGGAGGCCAAGCTCGAATTGTATGGAAAGTGCTCAGAAAAGGGAGCAACAATGATTAGAGTGAGAGCATAGAGTGTGCAAGCATCTAGTAGGATTTGAGGATAGCCCAAAGATAACAAAAGGATATGGAAAATAATAAGGATGTTGATGCAATTTCTATAGAAGCAATGATGAACATGGCTAACAAGGAAGCCATGTTAATGAGGGGGAATTTCTAAACTTTTCTTTTGTTTCATTAATATATTTTTAGTATTGAAAGAGTTGTTATAACTTGATAGTCTAAAATCATAGGAATTGTAACACCCTAGGTTTTGAACCCCCATTTTAAATAATGTATTGTTACAATGTTGAGAGGATAGGGCGCCCAAACAATTATTAAAAGGCCAATGTTCCCAAGACATGTAATGTTTTTATCATTATTAATAATAAATACATGGCTAGTTGCTAGACAAACAAGCACTAGAGTTATAGGGGGATATGATTCCACAAGAGAGGGGGCTTCAGGGGCTAAGTGTTTATTCCTATGTTAATTACCCTTTTTGTCTAAGGGAGGGGATCGGTTATGTGAGCTTCTTGGGGAAGGCCAGGAGGTTCTTGATTCCCCACGAAGTTACTTAAACCCGCCTTTGGTCTGATGGGGGGGTTTGACTGATGCCTTGTTCCTTGATTTTCCTATACGTTCATTCATTTTCCCTCACACACTTTCATGCTCTCACTCACCCATTCATTGATCCATCCTCATCCGCGTCTTGGCTTGGGAAAGGGAACTGAACTCCTAAATATTATCCATAGGATAATTGGTTGTAGTGGTTGTTGGTGTGATCCAACTGTGATTTGAGGCCTACATGTCTGATATGCGTTGGTCGGTGTCCAGCGTTGCTAACAAATGCGAGTCCTGAGAGTTCAAGCATTGAGATTTTGGACCATTTGCGTTGGAGCTTGAATAAGGAGAAGGAATGCCTGAGGGACTGCGTGGCAGAGAAGGGTGGAGGTATGTTCTCTCGGGCGGTGCAAAATGGGTAGAAGAGAGATGGGTACTTGGATTGTTGTGAGAGATGGGAAGCCTGTGAGAGCTTGGGTGCTGACTGGTTTAGGAATCCAAGTAACACTATGGAACCATCCTTGTGGATTCATAGCCTTGGCTCAGGGGTGAAGCTGTTGTTGATATTTGAAACAATAGTGTCTACGGTTGGGTGGAACGCCCTTGGTATGAAGCCAGTTGGTGTCATCTTTCATAAATATAAGTGCTCTCTGTTATGGTATCATTTGCATGTATATGAATGTATTTCCATTGTATATTTAATAATCGTTTAATTGAATCTTTAGACTATGCATTCTTGCTTACTACTATTGTGCATGTCGTTAAAGTCTTTCCTTTTATGCATCCTTAAATTTTAAAAAGGTATCGGTAAGAGAAATAAGTCCAAGGGCGAGATTGAAGGTAGCGTACCCCGACCTGTGGGTGGTTGGGTATGTTAAAGATTGGTATTAAAGCTTCTGGTTGAAACATCAGGCCGATATGGGCCAGGTTTGTTGGTTAGAGTCTCGTGGTTATAGATTGAACCCTGACCATGGAGTTGAAAATATCAGGAGGAATGGAATTGCAGAATCTGTGCAAGAGTTGGAACATCATAGATCCTTTGTAAGGGTTCGAAGGATCGTGACCATTCCACTTCGAATTCAGGAGCGATCGCCACTGTAGGATTAGGAGAGATCAAGGATCCTTGGATCGAACGATAGGTGAACATGGATCATCCAATGAAAAGGAAGCAAGGGTTAAGGTCACAACTGTCGGATCCCATGGGAGAGAGATATCAACGAACATGAGGCATTGCAGGGAATCAAGTTGCATGGGAGATAATTTCCCAACGTGGTCCTGCAATCCAAACCATGGTTTCCCCAAGGGGGTTATGTGTCAACATCAGGAGAATTGTAGGGTGAAAAGTGGGCTACTCCAAATCTTTGATGTGTGCCCTCGCAAATTGAAAGGCATGCAGTGATGTGACATGTTGGTACTCAAGCGATGAACCTCTGAAGAGAAGAAGTAGTTGGGGATCGGTGATCTGTACATCAACCGATCGTGTGCTCCGGGTGAAAGAACTCCAGGAAAAGGAAAGCAATGAGAAGTTGAGAATTGAGATTTCTAAACCCTGGAGATCCAAAGTGAATTACAACTGTCTGATATAGAAGGACACATGACATAAATCCACGCACTTTGGGGAATAGAGAAGGTTGAGAGTTGAGTTCTTTGAAGTACGAAAACCCAAAGAAATCATAGTCATCGATCCGTGGGAAACACATGTCAGTAGATTGTGATCTTTAGATAAAAACATTTTGGAAAAAAGTTGAAGTTTGAGTTTTCCGAAACTCGAAGACTCGAAAGGATCTCAACCATTGATCTTCTGAGAGCCACATGTCACCAGATCTAGGGATTTGAATAAAAGCCAGTGGGGCTAGATAAGTTTTGAAGTTTGAGATTTCCAATGTCCGAAGACTTGAAGTAAGCCTCAACCGTCAGATTAAGGAGGACACGTGGTGCAGATCCATGGACTCTGGGTGAAGACCTGAAGTGAATCTTAGTCGTTTGATCCAGGAGGAAACATGGCGATAGATTGGCCAGTTCAAGAATGTGGAGTTCAGGATAATTGGAAGTGTTCTAGTATGGAAATTCTCGAAGTCCCAAAGCTCGAAGAGTCGAAGTGATGGGGCACGATGACATCACCTAGAGGTGATTTGGACCCTGGAATTCTCGAAGTGACGTGGCTTGCAGACATCACCTGGGATGACATGGACACATGGGATGTGTGCCACATGTCAGTAATTATTTAGTAAGAGGATGATTGAAAATTCAATTAGAACATGACATGTGTCACCCACCTGGTTGGACCATGTGTCTGCTTCTAGTATTTCTCCATGTGGAAACAGATCATGTAGTCCGTATACTGGGCACTCTAGTGGGGAAAGATGTGACATGTTGCGTTGGGTCGAAAACTCCCAAAGATCGGAGTACATATCGACTTTTGATTCCTAAAGACACACGTCAAAGGATCGTCGAATTCGGGTAAAAGCACTCTGGAAGAATGTGCGGAAGGAAAGATTGAAACTTTTGAAGCCTGAAGAGTTGAAGCAATTCATTTTTTATGATCTTTGGGAGGACACCCATTAGCAGATCATGAAATCTGAGTAAAACCGTTCTGGGAGGAGGCAAGTGAGGAAAGTTGAGACTCCCGAAGCACAAATTCCTGAAGTGGATCTCAATCGTTTATCGTGAAAGAGGACGAGGACCGTTGATCTGGTCCTGGCTAAAATTTTTGAGGTCCCAAAGCTCTGGACAAGCTCTTTTTCAATTAAGCGTGGGGTCATGGCCATGGTAATTTGTAGATTGAGAGCTGAGGGAAGGAGGGCTAAGGGATGAATTGGTGGTCTTCGAGACAGAAAAGTGCTAAGCAAGGATTTAACTATGGTTTCTAGTCGTAGTCACCTGGGAAGGTGGTTTGTAAGAAGCGTCTACACAAGATGAAATTTTGTGTCAGCCAAGGATAACAAGACACTATTATTTTAGGAGAATGGGATATGATCTCCATGAACAAAAAAAAGAAAGAGACATGTAGCATGGTTTGGCAATTTTGTTTATCATATGCGTAATTCTAACAAAATGGTCGCTTGCACAATTTGCAGAATTAAGGGGCTTAAGCACATCAGCTCAGGATGTGTATTGAGGAAATGGAAGAAGGCGAGGGAGCCTCTAGTCATGATAAGGAGGCCAAAGGCCAGAATACCAAAGTTGGTAATGTAGAGACAGAGTCCAATGGACACAAGGGAAAAGGAGAACAAGAAACGTTAATAGAAACTATACGAATCTTGAAGATGGAAGCGCAGAGCTACAAAGCAGACAATGAGAGACTGATGAGAGAGAAAAGTTAGATAAATTCTCAAGCGTTGTAGGTCTTAAATCAGTTGCAGAGAAAAACGAAGAAGGGATCAAACTCAAGACAAGAGGAAGAAGGCAGGTGCCATGAAAGAAGGGATGATCGTGGAAGAGTTGGTTATTCCATAAGTGCTAGCAGAGCTCATGGACACCACTCACCTCCTTACTCAGAAAGAAATTTTTATGCATTGGATGATCCCGTAAGCAGTCCATAGGTGTCTCCTATTAGACGCCGAAGAAGGAATCAAGAGGTATATAGTTTGCAAGGAGAGCCGAGGAATCTCAAAACACCTTCATTTGAGTGTGAAAGAGAAAGGGAAGATGATGTCGAAGAATGGTTTCTTGGGCTCAGGAGATATTTTTAGTTGCATAACTATTCATCAAATATGGAAGACAAGACTGCCACCTACCATTTACATGGGAAAGATGCAATGTGGTGGGACCAGCTGAAGCAAGTGGAACATGTTAATGAAATTAGGATCACTTGGAAATAGTTTAAGAAGTAATTCCAGAAGGAGTACCTCTCAAAGCATTTATATGACAAGAAAATAAAGGAGTTCTTTGAACTCAGATTGGGAAGCATGACTATGGTAGAATACAAGAAGAAGTTCTTGGGATTGTTAAAATATGCTAGGTTCATTGGTGATGAGAAAGTGAAAATACAGATATTTCTAAGTGGGCTGCCAACCTTTTATAAAGAAAAGATCAAGTATGATGAACCCAAGACCTTGACTGAGGCCATCAAGAAGGATAAATACCCGTATGAGCAAGGCTAGGGAAGAGAATCCCTACATAAATCTTGGAAGGACAAGAAGAATGTGAATTTCGATGATAGGAGGAAAGGATTCAAACCTCCCTTCAATAGAAATGAGCCTAATAGAAATCATCAAGATCAATATGCTAAGGGGGATTCCAAGAAGGAAGATTCCTTGGGAAAAAGGGGAAGACCACCAATCCAATGTTAGGGATGCAAGGAAGATCACTTGTACAAGGATTTCCCACATAGAAAGGACAGAGTGAAGACCATGCACAAAATCCAGGAAGCTACAACAGTCGAAGACATGGGAAGAATCTATGCAGCTTTAAATGATCGACAAGTAGAGTACCAGTCCAATATGATCGAGGTGGAAGGTAAGATCATAAATCATCCTGTTGCTATTTTGATTGATTCAGGAGAAAGTCATTGCTACATTGATCCTAAGATAGTCAATAGATTACATTTGGAGAAAAGTGAACTTGGAAAAACAAGTTTGGTTCAATTATCCACTAGAACCAAAAGAAGAATCCATGAAATGGTTAATATTTGTTCTGTAAGTCTTAATGGCATGAATACTAGTATTGATCTAAATATCATACCATTGGGGTCTTATGATATTCTGATTAGAATGGATTGGTTGGACACACATCATGTTGTCCTATATTGTCATAACAAGACATTTACATGTCTTGATGGAAATGGAAAACAAAGCACTATGAAAGGAGTTCCAAGACCCATCTCTATAAGGGAGATTTCAGCCTTACAAATGAAAAGATGTTTTAGGAAAGGATGTCAACTATATGCAGCTCATGTGGAAGAGCCAGATAATACAAAGGGGCCAAGCCTTGAATATTTCTCGGTGCTACAAGAATTTGAAGATGTATTCCAAGAAATACCAGGATTTCCACCAAGGAGGGAGATAGACTTCACCATTGATTTAGTGCCAAGAGCTACCCCAGTGTCAAAAACACCTTATAGAATGAGCACACCAGAGTTAAAAGAATTACAAATGTAGTTGGAGGAATTGTTGAAGAAAGGGTACATACGTCCAAGTGTTTCACCTTGGAGAGCACCAGTACGTTTTGTCAAAAAGAAGGATGGAACCTTGAGGCTGTGTATTGACTTTCGACAACTAAATAAGTACACTATAAAGAACAGGTATCCTCTACCCTGAATTGATGACCTCTTTTATCAACTAAGAGGAGCAAATATATTCTCAAATATTGACCTGAGGGAAGGATACCATCAGGTAAGAATCAAGGAAGAAGACATTCATAAGACAACCTTTAGGACCAGCTATGGGCATTATGCATTTGTAGTGGTGCCATTTGGACTGACCAATGCACTAGTTGTCTTCATGTGCTTAGTGAACGACATATTCAGAAATTATTTGGATAAGTTTGTCATAGTATTCCTAGATGACATACTTATCTATTCTAAGTTTAAAGAGGAGCATGGACATCACTTAAGACTGGTGTTGCAAGTACTGAGAGAAAATCAGTTGTATGCCAAGTTGAGTAAGTGTTCTTTTTATCAAAAGAAGATCCATTACTTGGGACACATTATTTCAGAGTAGGGCATAACAGTAGATCCAGAGAAGATCGAAGCCATTAGAGGATGGCCAACAACCAGAAATGTGTCAGGCGTCAAATATTTTATAGGATTAGTTGGCTACTACAGAAGGTTAATAGTAGGGTTCTCTAAGATTTCTCATCCCATCACTTCTTTGCAAAAGAAGGGAACTAAATTTGAATGGACACTCGAGTGTGAAAATAATTTTAATCTGTTGAAGGAATTATTTAATAGTTCACTTGTGTTAAAGATTGTTGACCCAAATGAAAGTTTTGTGGTATGTACAGATGCATGTAAAGAAGGACTTGGGGGAGTCCTCACACAAAATGGACATGGCGTTGGATATGAGTCCAAAAATATTAAGGAACATGAGAGGAACTATGCCATGCATGACTTGGAACTTGTTGCCATTGTTCACGCCTTGAGGATGTGGAGGCATTATCTCATGGGGAAGAAATTTGAATTAAGGATAGACCACATTGGCCTGAAGTATCTTTTTGAATAGCCGACCTTGAATGCCAGGCAAACAAGATGGTTGGAATTTTTAAGTGAATATGACTTCGATATCAAGCATATCAAAGGAAAGGAGAATAAAGTTGTCGATGCACTTAGTAGAAGAGTGCATGTCATGCATGCTAATGCTGTCAGTATGCATCAGTCAGACTTGAAGAGAAGAATTTTAGATGGTCTTGTTACAAATTAGCATTACCTACAGGTAAAGGAAAATTTACAGCAACGAAATGTACAAGAGAAAGTAAAGGAGTATGAGATAAGGAAGATGGATTACTCATGCATAAAAATAGAATCTATGTTCCTAGTTCTGAAGAACTAAGGAATTTGGTACTGAAGGAAATGCATGATGTTCTTTATGCTGGACATCCTAGTTACCAGAAAACAATCATAGCAATAACAAGCCATTTCTTTTGGCCAGGAATGAAGAAGGATGTTGTTGATTACATCGCTCAATGTATGGAATGTTAGAAGGTGAAGGTCAAGCATAGGCAACTAGCAGGTTTTCTACAGCCATTGCCAATCCCAGAGAAGAAATGGGAAGTGATCACCATGGATTTCATCACAAGATTACCCAGAACGAGTAAGAAACATGATTCAATCATGGTGGTGGTTAACAAATTAACAAAGACTACTCATTTTGTGCCTGTGAAGACAATGCATACAATGGATAATATTACAGAAATTTTCATTTAGGAAATTGCTAGGCTGCATGGGATACCTAGAACAATTGTCTTGGACAGAGCTACAAAGTTTACCTCCAATTTCTGGAGGGGATTGTTTAAAGGATTTGGCACAAATCTAAACTTTATCACAACATATCATCCCTAGACAGATGGGAAAATAGAGAGGGTCAATTGAATAATTGAAGACATGCTGAGAATGTATGTGATGTATAAGCCATCTAAGTGGGAAGATTACTTACACTTGGTTGAGTTTGCATATAATAATGGGTATCAAGATTCATTGAGAATGAGCCCATTTGAAGCCTTGTATGGTAAGAAATGTAGTACTCCAGTGAGCTGGGACAACCCAGCAGATAGAGTGGTACTTGGGCCGGAGTTTCTCAAGGACATGGAAGACCAGGTGGTTAAGATCAAGAAGAATTTAAAGGCATCTCAGGATAGACAGAAAGTTTATGCCGACAAGAACAGGACAACTAGAGAATTTAAAGTAGGGGAGCATGTACTTTTGAAAGTGAAGCCCAAGAAAAGCTCTTTGAAATTAGGTAGTTGTACCAAGCTAGCAGCCAGATTCTGTGGTCCATTTGAAATATTTGACAGAATAGGGCCAATTGCATACAAGATTGCATTTCCTGCTTCCATGAATGTGCATAACGTATTTCATGTATCTTTACTAAAGAAATATGTACATGGCCCTAACCATGTTATTGATTGGGATATGATTCAGGTAGAGACGGAGGGATATTTTCAGGTTCAACCAGTGCGGGTATTGGACAGAAAAATCAAAATCCTCTGGAATCGAGTTATAGAGCTGGTAAAAGTTTAGTGGACCTGCTACGGTCCTGAAGATGCTACATAGGAGCATGAAGATACCACGTGGGCAGAGTACCCACAGCTTTTTGAATAAATTTGATATTTTGATGTCTATTTTGTATATGCACTAAGGACAGTGCCAAAATAAGGGGGAGGGGATGTAACACCCCATGTTTTGAACCCCCATTTTAAATAATGTATTGTTACAATGCTGAGAGGCCAGGGTGCCCAAACAAATATTAAAAGGCCAGTATGCCCAAGACATGTAATGTTTTTATCATTATTAATAATAAATACATGGTTGGTTGCTAGACAAATAAGGACTAGAGTTATAGGGGGCTATGATTCCACAAGAGAGGGGGTTTGAGGGGCTACATGTTTATTCCTATGTTAATTACCCTTTTTTTCTAAGGGAGGGGATTGATTATGTCATCTTCATGGGGAAGGCCAGGAGGTTCTTGATTCCCCACGAAGTTACTTAAACCCGCCTATGGTCTGATGGGGGGGTTCGATTGATGGGTTGTTCGTTGATTTTCCTGTACATTCATTCATTTTCCTGAAGGGCTGCCTGAGGGACTGTGTCATAGAGAAGGGTGGAGGTTCATTCTCTTGGGTGGTGAAAGATGGGTAGAAGAGAGTTGGGTACTCGGATTGTTGTGAGAGTTGGGAAGCCTGTGATAGCTTGGGTGCTGACTAGTTTGGGAAACCAAGTAACACTATGGAACCTTCTTTGTGGATTCATAGCCCTGCCTCGGGGGTGATGCTGTTGTTGAGATTTGGAACAATAGTGTCTACGTTGGGTGGGACATCCTTGGTCTATAGTCAGTTGGTGTCATCTTTCATAAAGATAAGTTATCTCTTTTATGGTATCATTTGCATGTATATGAATGTATTTTCGTTGTATATTTAATTATAGTTTAATTGAATCTTTAGACTATGCATGCTTGATGACTATTATTGTGAATTTCGTTATAGTCTTTCATTTTATGCATCCTTAAATTTTAAAAAGGTATCGGTAAGAGAAAGAAGTCCAAGGGCGGGCTTGAAGGTAGCGTACCCCGGCGTGTGGGTGGTTGGGTATGTTATAGGAATGTTATAATTGCAAGAGATAGATCGATGGAATAAATATGCACTAGAGGGCATACTGAGAATGATGTAGAGCGCATATATAATTGCTTTAGTATACATACATACATGTGTGTGTATGTATGTATGTATGTATGTATGTATGTATGTATGTATGTATGTATGCATGTATGTTATATATGCCATGTATGTATATAAGAGTAGTTTGATGTTAGATATGCAATAAAAATATTATTATGATTGAAAGTGGCTAATGATGGTTATGTAACCAGGAAATGCTTGATATCATGCATAAAGATGATAGTGATGTTGTTACTATTGGATTACTGAGAGGGGGGGTGAATAAGTAATAATGTAATTATAATCCTTTTTCCTCAAATGTTATATCAATGTAGAATTATTATCCAATAATGAGCAGTAATAAATAAACAATCACACACATGCACAGTACACCAGTGTT
>JZKD02S2008362.1:338474-349918 GCA_000966675.3 Picea glauca | reverse complement strand
TCAGCTTATTTCGTTATTTAATAGAAAACCAGTTTTACTGTATCTCTGTTATTTTTGTGTTAAGCACCTGTTAATAATCTGTATTCATTTCGTTATGCTCATAAAATCCGGATCAATAGAATAGTGAATAGATATAATATGGGAGAAAAATATTGAGCAAGTGGGAAGGAAATTTGAAGTACCCCACCATCCCAACAATGTACAGAGGTGGTTGGGTACATTACATGAAATTTACTTTAAGGGGTTTTGACCCATTATCTGATGGGATAATCACACAAATTAAAAAAAATAAGAGTAAATAAAAAACCAAAAAAATCACTCCATAACAATTTAGTTAAATGATATCATGATTTGAAAATCATACACTACCCCTTACAATATTGACCCAGTACCCACTCCCCAACAGAAAAAAAATAATAATAATAATAATTAAAAACCAAATTGATTTGTTTAATTTAGCTCTTGGCCCTTACCACCTTCTTTGATATATTGATATAAGCATCTACTTGGGTATTGGCTTATGTTTTTCGAGGATAGTCATGGATTTAGTTATCTTTCTGCCATCAATGGAATGCATTATTTTTCTCAGAATCATACTGGTTGGTGCAACGAAATATATAATAAATCAGACTATGAAAATGTGATTCTTTATAAACTTGTTATAATAGTGTGTAAACATGGGAATTGATATAAAAAGTGAGATAATGTATGGAATGCTTAAAATAGAATCTTAAACAACATGAAACATCCTACTGATTTCATTTAAAACTTCACTAATTTTAGTCTAAACATAAGCTTGCAACCATGTGTTTGTAGTGGAAACATCACATAAATAAAGACTCATCTCGCACATCTTTGCCCCCATTGATAAGAACGTAAGAAGAAAAAATAAATAAGCTTCAACGTCTACCAATTTATCATGGGATATAACAATATATATGGTTTTCTTATGAATACTAAAATAAAGCTCAATTTATCATGGGATATAACAACATAAATGGTTTGCTTATACATTATAAAATAAATCTCAAAGATCATTAAGACTACTATCTAACCCATTCACTCCCCTAGGAAAAAGTTTCATCTCTAAATCAATCTTAGCATAGAAACATATTCTACAAATAGTTGACTCCCCTGGGAAAATGTTTCACCTCTAAATCAACTTTAACTTAGAAACCAATTCTACAAATAGTTGTTGTTGTTACTATTATTGATTAGATTTTACACTACATGAGGATAAAAACTAACGCAAGACGTGGTTAGGTATTATGTATATCAACTCATGAATCCTACAATAGAGGGTAATAATGTGTATTAATCATTATGTACTAAACTTTGAACAAGAAAAGAAGATATAAGATATAAATTTATTATGTACCAAACTTTGAGTGAGAAAATAAAATAAAATGGAAGTAGGTCTCTACCAAAGTGTAGACCATTCTGAAATGGCCAAGGTCAATGAATCTCCTAGGGTAAGGATTTTTTCCATACTCCTTTACGTTATGTGACAAGAAGAGAAAGTAAGTTTCTTTGGACAAAAGAAGAAGAAAATGAATTTGACATTCCTAATAAGAATATTTCGAAAGTCTCTATATGTTAAGACTTCCAAATCTCCATAAAAAATTGAGATTGAGGTTGATGTATCACGTTATGTGATGGGTTTGTCCTCATGCAAGGGGAAGATTCAAAAACCTTCAATAGAATAATAGAATACTGGTAAGGTATCACACCTATGAAAATGAGCTATAAGTTTGCAGCAAAGTGATGAAATATTGGAGATCTTACATCTTAAGGAAGGAGAGAGTGATCCACACTAACCATAAGTTATCATAGTTTTTATAAAGGCATAGCAAGTTGCAAAAAATGAGGCATCCCAAGAGGATGTCTTATCTACAACAATTTAACTTTGACATCAAGTACGCGAATAGAGTTACAAATAAGATTTTATATTTCTTATCTAGACCACCAAGGTTTGTGATAGTTCTCATGACCATTATGCAACTGCAACTTTTTATGTTTGGAGATATGTAGATTCAGTATGAAAAGGACATAATTTCATCCAATTGTAGTAGAATTGCAATGGAGGATGAAGACCCTTAACTACCATTTGAAGGATAATGTGTTGCACAAGGATGATAAGTTATGTATACCAATTGAACATTGTAGAACAACAATGTTGAGAGAAGCACAACTTAGAGAGTTGCTAGACATTTTGGATCTGGAAATACCTTGTTAAACCTACAGAGTATGTGTATTGGAAAAACATGTTGATTAATGTTGCTAATTTAATTTGGGCATGTATGTTTTGTTGTATGTTAAAAGATGTTATTATGAATTGGGATTATATACCCATTTTCTTGTACTAGGTTGACCATGGGAGAGCATTTCAATTGATTTTCCTGGAAAATTAATGAAGGCTAGACATGAGAATAATTATCTAATGGTAGTAGACATCTAACTTAAGAAGATTTCATAATTGATTATATTATGTACCTTATATCTAAAAAATATATCACATACAAGATATCCAATAATAATATAGAGAATCCCCTTTGCTTGATTATATCAAAATACCCTTAGGGCATGGAAGAACCTTAGAATGATCCTTTTGTGGAAAGAATCCACTCATTTTCGATTTCCTCTTAATGTTGGGTGACCTCTCAATGAGATAAGCTCTGAATACAATAAAATCCACTCCATTCATAAGAAGGACTCCATCCATATTTGTAACTAATAAGAGAACCCTAATCATAACATCCTCCTAACTACCTAACGGGCCTTCTTTAATGAGGTCCCATTACATTTATTCAATGTTGACTACCATAGTGGGCCTTATTTGATAATAACAAGCATAGTGGACCTCGCCCACCTTACATTGAATTGACTCCACTATTTTTACTCTATTATGGGCCCTTCGGCCCCATATTACAACCCTAGGGAGGATCCCAACATTCCACCTCACTTAGAAAATCATTTCCCTCAACACTTGTTGTGAGGAGGTACAACCATAAACCAAGATCCCATGGATGAGTGTTGACTACAATTCTGAAATAAGCCATAGAGATAGGGTCCTATGTACAAGTGTTAGCCACCATACTGAAATAGTTCAACAAGGCCCACCATAAACCTAGGTCCCATTTGTGAGTCCTAACCACCATCCTAAATTAGTCAGTGTTCCATATGAAAGTACCAACTACAAATACTGAAGTAATCCAAGGATTTCATCCATAAACGGAGGTCCCATGTCTAATATCTCATGTTGACTCCCCATTGGATATACCAAAGCTTAATATCTGGCTAAGAATAGTGCTCCAAATGACTAGCATGGTCATGTGGATCCAAATATATAGATCTAGCCATATCCAAAATATTGTCCACCTAAGTGAAAAAGGTCAGGTGTGGTTCTGGAAGGAACACTAATACTAGAGAATAAACAATCTGAAAAACTAATAATCATAAATGCATCTTGACTTTTGTTGGGTCTCCATTTTGACACTTTTCACCCTTTCAAACTAAGCCTATTTTCCTTCTATTTTGTCATCAAAATCATCCTTTTCTCTAACTTTCACAAGATTAATGGCATAACAATCATATTAAAGGTAATAAGTTTCCTTTAATTTCAATTTCCTTATTTGATTTGTAAAGTGTTATTAAGGGTCATTTACTCACTTAATTACATAATTTCAGGTGTCATTACCATAATTATTTCTCATAATCCGTCCAAGGTGTGGATAGCTACGCTTAACTAAATCAAGATCAACCACTTGGAGATTTTTCGTGAGCTTCATGAGATGGTGAATTAACTATGGAACCTTCCTCAAGATGATTTATACCCCTTAGACAATACATGGTAAACACAACAACTGGAAGAGGGAATATAAATGCCAGATTTTGAAGATTCACGATTTCACTCTTGGAATCTTGGATCCATGGCTGGAGAAAACAGGACCGCCTTCATCACATAGAGAATCAAGGGAGTAGCATAGTATACTCAGCATATACCTCAGGGATCTCCTGTTCCCTATTTTGAAATGGGAATGTGAATGTAACTAATGTAGTAATTAAGGAAAGGGAATTATGTTTCTAACAATGCTCTATGTTTAATGTAAAAATCTATAAAAACAAAGCTCTCAAATTGTATTAGGCTAGTAGTAATATATATTATGAGATAGAGTTTTGTGAACTTGTCTTTTTAGATATTGAATACAAGAATATTGTGTTCCATTCAGTGTGTTAATAATCCTTTAGTGTTTTGAGCATCTCTTACAACATATTTCAGTTTAGGAGGGCCCCCTACCTCTAGGATGTGTTGTATTATTTAATTCTACATTTTTCTTGTAGTTCTATCTTTTTCCTATAATAATTGTTAATTTCCTATAACAATTGTTACATTTCTTTGATTATGTGTTAGCCTGTAGCATATCTAAGTTATAGTTATGAATTTAATCTACAATCATCACCTACATGCATGAATTCTTACCAATTGTGATCAGATTAGTTGTTAAGGGTATTGTTATTGAAGTAATTCAATTCCTGAAGTTGAATCAACCTCATAACCTATGTTTCTACAATCACAACTGCATTAAATCATATTTGAATTATGAATTCAGTCCTGCAATGGTTTGATTGAGATTATTATTTTCTTGAAAGAATATATTTTCCTTCATTTTGAATGAATGTTTTTTTTGTATATTAGTCTGTTCATTAACAAGTAAAAGTCTCTTTTTGGATTTCAAACCTATCTGGTCCAACAAAGTATATGTTATAGAGACATCAATTGATATAAAGTTGTAACTTTAGTTTTTACCATTGAAGACCATCATAAGTAAATGGTCCATAGGTAACCTTTGTTTGTGAATTTAATTTGTAAAATCACTAATTTAGTTTGCATTAGATTTACCAATTCATAGGGTGTTGAGTAACAATAAGACTAATTCTACAAATAAAGTGTCTACACCTCATAATATTATGAACTCTGGTTGATAAGCAAATGTTTCAAAATTTAGACAACTAAATTACCTGACATTTTGGGATCGTTATCAGGGAGGTGCTACAAGAATTCTTTTTAGAAGTTTATAGTTTTATTTTTCATATAGATAAAACAAAATTACATTCTTAGAATTGTATTCATTTCTATTTATGGTATGTGCATTTAGAACAAGGAGGAGTAAAGATGGTAATACAAGAGGTAAGAACATGTGCATTCACTTTTGTTATTGTTTACAAGTCCTAGTCATGCGTGTATTTTATGAATAGGTTAATTAGGCCAAGAGATAGTTAAGGTAGATTTGTTAAAATAAAAATAGAATATGTTTCCACTTATTCAAATGAAACACGAGGTCTTCACTCAAAGAACCTGAGACATAACACCTTCATTCATGGGATATTAAAAAATACCCCTAATTTTACTAGACATTCATAAAAACCTCTGAAAAATGTTTTGTTGAACCCCCCTCCCAATACATGTTTCCAATAAAAGAAACCCCTATTTTTACTATATACCCCTTTTATACCTCCCAATGTCTATAAACCCCACTATACCCCACATCCCCCCCCGAATACCTAAAATATATTGAATTTATTTTTCACAATTTAAAACCCCCCTTAATGAATGAACGTGATAATATATTGGTCAACAAGGTGAATCCCCCATGAGATGAGACAACCCCCGCCCCTACTAAATCACCTGTAGAAAATAAAGAGGAATCAGTTGTTGCAAAAAGTTCAGAAGGAATAAAGTTAGAACAAGTAGTGGAAGACTCAAAAGGATGGAATAAAGAATATTGGATCTTTTGGGAAAATCAAATAGAGGATGAATTTGAAATCATATAGGAGGTAGAGGATCAGGAGCATGTGGAGAAAGAAAAAAAGGATCGGGATCAGGTGGAGAAAGAGAAAGAGGACTAGGATCAGGTGGAGAATGAGAAAGAATAATAGCAGCATGTGGAGAATGAGAAAGGATACCAAATAAAGAAAGTTAAAGGATAGGATATGAAGAAGAATAAAGGGAAGTAACTTTTGGATTTCGTATTCTAGATATGCCTACAACTTTATAAAGGGAAGTAACTTTTGGATTTCTTATTCTAGATATGCCTACAACTTTTAGTAAAGAAGTTAAATTGAAAAAAATCCCACCATGGGTTCTTCCAAATTTCTATGGTATAGCAACCAAAGGCCCTGATGATTTCCTTTTTGAATTTGATATTTTGTGTCGTATTTATGGTTATACTAATGATGCACATAAACTTTGATTATTTCTTGGTACTTTGAAAGGAACTGCTTTGAAATGGTTCATGTGATTAAGTGAGAGAACTATTTCATATTGGGATACCATGAGGAAAATATTTCTTAAAAAATATCAAACATATTGCAGGCCTAGAGATTCTAAAGAAGATATTTTTAGAATGTCACAGTAAGAAGAAGAAAGTTTAGAGGAATATTTACAGAGATTCTTATATAATTTGCAAAACTCTTAACATGGCTATTTGAATTCTGATATTATTCGCACAATCTTCTTACAATGAATTCCAAATGAATATATAGATGTGCTTAATCTCATGGGATCCGAAGATATTTCCTATCTACCATTTGATCAAATTTCTAAGTTGTGCAAGAAATATTAACTAGATAAGGATAAAGTTGGTAGAGGACAAAGAGGCATTCTTTTGAAAGTTACTAAATCTACAACATGAAGTATTAGTAAGGCATAATTGGTAACCTATTGGAAAATTTTAAAATTGAACTCCTTTGCACTCTTAGTTCTCAATTTGATGCATTTAATACTAAGAAAATACAAGAGGACGAAACTACAACCTTATTTATTTTCTATCCATAATGTAGAAAACACATCCAAAATGATAATGTCCATTAAATAACAATCAAATTTGTGGAATATTTGCAGAGAAACATTCAACAAAAAAGTCTCCTTCATTGCTCAGGCTTAAGGCAGTCTACAAAGGAGAAAGTGAGGTAGAAAAATCAATTATTCTATTGCACCTAGTAAACCTTCGTAGCCACGATCAACAGGTATGCCTCAAGACACTACACAATATTTTTTTTCATTTTATAATCAGAATCCTTCACAAACAACATGGAATGATCCTATGCCTTGGTAGACATGATCTCCACAACAAGGTTAGAACCAATCCTATCAACAGGGTTGGAGAGGATCTAGTTATGGAAACCTAGCACCTTACCATTTTCAGCAACAATTCCCACAATATACACAACAATATCAACCCCAACAATTTGCACCACAACAATATCAACAACAATCATTTCCAAAAACACAAAAATAATAAACATTTCCACAACATTCTTCACAGATGTAGAAAACATATCCGCCTCTTCCATCACAACCACAAATAACTCACCCATAACCATTACAACTCCCATCTAATCAACAACCTCTCAGACCTACTCAATTACCTACCCAACTAATGGAAAATACCAATAACAAAAAGGATAAATATATTTATAATGTTGAAGTAGACACTTTTCCTGCATATTTTATTTTGCCTATGCAATTATAGGAAATCAACTTACGTTATGGGAAGGTAATTAACCAAAAATGTCCCATAATAATAGAGGAAAATGAGAAGGAGGAAAATCCTAATGAATCTGATAAAAATAATACTTCCATTACAATAAAACAATATATTTCTCTAATAAAACAACCTCAACCATATAGGACACCACCTTTTCCTGAAAGGATAACTACAGAGAAACAAGAGACACACGAAATTCCTTACGAATTAAACTGTTTAAAAGAATTGGAAAAGATTTGCATTAAAATTCTCTTTCTATAAATTGTATACCAATGTATGCAAAGATAATTAGGGAATTATGCATTAGAAAATATGGAAAAAAAAAGAGATCCACCAACAATTCAAGTTATTGGGAAATTAGAGATCCATCGAGGAACACAAAATAGTTATTTCAGAAAAATATGTTTATCGTGGAATTCCAATTGTTACAATCTTTATCGACATTTTTTCTATCCCAAATAATCTAATTGACTTAGGTGCAACTATCAATGTCATGACAATGGAAATTATGCAAAATCTAAACATTGGAAATCTTCTACCAACACCTATAGTGTTAGAATTAGATGATAGATAAAAAATTAAACTTGAAGGTGTAATTTAAGACATCATTGCATCCCTAAACTCTTGGGAATACCTGGTATATTTCATGATCCTAAAACCTAAATCTAATTTGGGAGGAAATCCTTTAATATTAGGGAGACCTTGGCTGGCAACAATTGATGCATTTATTATTTTTCGATCCAAAAGCACGCAAATGGTGTTAAAGTTAAACACACCACACTTTACCCCCCTGCAAAATATGCAAATGAATTAGAATATGTGACATGGATTGATGAAATTGATAATGATGAAGAAATAATCCAACCTATTTTAACAAAATCACAAGCTATGAACCTTAAAGAAAATACCAATAAAAATAATCTTAATCATTTCATTTCTCATCCTAATTTTCCTCGGTATTTTAGGGGGATACCATTAAATTCTGAGCAATTTTCTATTGATCATCTTTTGGGACAGAATTTTCAGGAATCATGCATTGTTGATAGTTTGACATCTTTATTTTAGTCCATATTTCATGTAAATTCTATAGTAGATTCCTATAATAAAATCATTGAAATTTGTCATGGGAAAAGTTTAAATATTAATTATGCTTTAGATGATTTTCAGCAAAAGCGATTAATTTCAATTCTGCAGAAATTTTCCAATGCTTTTTCCTAGGACTATATGGACATGCAAGGTATCCATTCATATTCATGCACTCATCATATCTATACAAAGGAAAATTGTAAACATGTTAGGAAACTATAGAGAAGGATGAACCATGTTTTAAAGGACATCATAAAAGGGGAACTTCATAAATTATTGGATTTAGATTTCATTTATCCCATAGAATACAACCAATGGGTTTCACCCTTGGTGATTGTTCCCAAAAAGAACAAAAAGCGGTGAGTATGTGTTAATTACCAATAAATAAATAAGGCCACCTTAAAACACCATTTTCCTTTATCTTTCATAGATCAAGTCCTGGATACATTAGGAGGAAAGAAATATTTTGTGTTCCTCGATGGATTTAGTGGCTATAATCAAATAGGAATTTCCCCAGAAGATGAAGATAAAATGATGTTTACATGCCCCTAGGGAACATATGCCTATAAGGAATTACCTTTTGGACTATGTAATGCGCCTACCACAATTCAAAGAGAAGTACTAGCTATATTTTCTAATTTAATTCATGACTATGTATTGGTTTGCATATATGATTTTATAGTATATGGGGACACTTTTGGAGAATCCTTGGATAATTTGAAAAACTTTCTAACTAGATCTGGGAAACAAATATTGTAGTGAGTAATGAAAAACGTTTTTTAATGTTTACTGAAGGAATTGTTCTTGACCAACATGTATCTTTTGCAGGTATTAAGGTTGATCCATCCAAAATTGAGGTGATTCTTAATTTACCAACTCCATACACCCAAAAGGATGTAAGAAGATTATTGGGACATGTAAGGCATTACAAACAATTCATAAGAAATTTTACTAAAATTGATTCACCAAAATGCTTGCAAAAGATGTTGATTTTTATTGGGATACTAATTGTCTGGTTGCTTTCAATGCACTTAAAGAGAAACTTTCCACAAATATGGTATTAAGAGGACCGGATTGGCCATTACTTGTTCATATATCCACTAATGCATATGATTCAACAATAGGAGTGGTTCAAGGGGAAAAGGTAAATTAACGAACCTATGCTATTTAGTTTGTCATTAAAAAATTGACTCATATTGAACTTAATTATATCGTTACTAAGAAAGAATTGATGACATTCATTTATGCAATTGATAAATTTTGACACTACATCACTAGATATGAAGTCTTTTTGCATATTAATAATTCTTCCATTAGGTAAATGAATAAACCAATCACAAATGGCATAATAACAAGATGGCTCTTATTAATACAAGAATTCAATATTATTGTTTTAGACAAACCTAAAAGAGAAAATTTGGTCGTCGATTTTATTTCCCATATCAATAATCCTGGTGAGACCATTCATGTAAAAGATAGTTTCCTCGATGAAAAATTATTTGCAATTTCTATTAAATATCCATGGTTTGTCGATATTTCCAATTATTTTTCTACAGGAAAAATGCCACCACATTTTTCACCGAGGGAGAAGCAAAGTATTATCAGAAAAAGTGCCAAATACTCATGGATTCAAGGATATATTTTCTACACAGGAGCATACTTGATTATCAATATATGTCTCAGAGAAGATGATATGTTCAATATTCTAAAGGCATGCCATGATGAGTCGTGTGGTGGACATATTTCAGATAAGAGGACTACCTACAAAATCCTTCATCCATGTTATTATTGGTCCACTCTTTTTAAAGATGCTAAAAAGTAAGTTAGGAGTTGTGATAGCTGCCAGAGGGTGGGTCATCTAATTACAGCAGATGAATTTCCTCTTCAACCACAAGTCCTTGTTGAACCTTTCAAAAAATAGGCCTTAGACTTTGTGGGGCCCATAAATCCTTTATCAAGAAAGAAGAGGTATATTCTTGTATGCACAAATTATGTTACTAAATGGGAAGAAGAAAAGGTTTTAACAAATGCAACTGAATAGTCAGTGGTAGATTTCTTGTTTGAAGACATCTTTTTTCATTTTTGGGTGCCTAGGGAAATTTTTACTAATCATGGAGAACAATTTACATCTAAGTTAGTTCAGTTAATTGTCTAGTGGTATAAAATAGAACATTGGAAGTCTACTCTATATCATCCACAAGACAATGGCCAAGTGGATTCTACAAACAAGGTTGTAAAAGGAATTTTAACTAAGATAGTGAAGCTCCATCGAACAAACTAGGAAGAAAAACTTCCATAAGCCTTGTGGGAATATAGGAGCACATGGAAAAATACTATTTATTTCACCCCATATGAGTTGGTATATGGAAAACAAGTACTTCTCCCCATTGAATTTCATATCAAGAACTTCCAAATTGTAGTAGAGTTAGGATTAAATATGTCTGAAGCTAAACAAAAATGAATCTCACAATTGAATGAAGTAGATGGGATACATCAGGATGCCTTGTAGCAGACAACTCTTGTATAGTTCAGCAACCAAAAAAATCACATGAAAGATTTATCGAAAGGAAGAAGTTTAAAGCTGGTGATTGGACCTTACTTTTTGACTCAAGATTCAAACATTTCAAAGGTAATTTCACCACTCACTAGCTGATCCATTATGAAGTTGAAACCACTTTTTAAAATGGTTTTGTGAAGATTTAAATACAATTGATGATAAAAGAGTTTCATTTTTTGTCAATGGCCATGGATTGAAATTCTACTACAAGCCTATGCCCCAAGATGAATTTATTTCTACTTTACTTCAACAGG
>JZKD02S2008362.1:316199-331050 GCA_000966675.3 Picea glauca | reverse complement strand
AGGGCCCCACTTGAGCGAGGAGTAAGGATGGAAGGATTACCAACAATGAGGGATAGTCAATGATGAGGAGGTACTAGATTGCAAGGGGTTGCCAACGAGAAGGAGTGTCGATGACAGGGGATCATTGACGATGAGGAAGAGTGGAATAATTGTTGGCAACAATGGATCACCGATGTCGAGGGAGGACGAGTGTCAAACTTAGGATGGGTGCACATACCATGTGAGTGGAAGGTCATGGAAGTGCCACATCTCTGAGGATGCCATTGTGGTGACTGAGCGAGGCTGGGGTTGGTTAACTATCGACTAACTACGAGTTGTCGAGGGGACAAAGACCATCAATCTCTAACTTACGAGAGTCGTTGTATCTATCATCATCAAGAATGGATTTGGGGTGGTTGAAGACCATGAGGGAATATAGCTCCGACGATGAAAGAGCACAGGTCACATTGTCGTTGGAGAATTGAGTCAGGAGAGTCCAAGTGCTAGGTAGAGGGTAGCTTCGATGACGAGAAGGATCAACGATGTTGTTGTCAGGGAATGCAGTCGGAAGGTTGGGAGGACGTGAAATAGGTAGATCCTGACTACTATGAGGATAGGTAATGGGTGCTACATAAACACCACGTAGGATCACATAAGTGATAGGGAACCACATGGATTCCACATGGCAGTGAGGTGGAAAGGTGAGTGAAGACTTAGGAAACTTTGGGAAGCCATAACTTTTGATCTGAAACTTAGATTCAAGCATGGTTACAGGCGTTGGAAATATATTGAATAGTATAATCAAAATAAGGGGTTTAATTATATTGAATAATAGAATAAAATAATGTAATATTCCAGATATGAAAAAGTATGCAAAACATAAATAAATATCTATAAATGGCAGATGAACAACAATATAAATAGAGCAACACCAAAATAATACCAAAATGATACCAGAATAATACCAAAAAGAGAAATTTGATTACTGAGAGAAATGTTCACTTTCCTCTTCGAGGGGGAAACCTCCAACAGAGCAGAGATCCATTACAATAATATGCAAGAAAAAAATTATCACACCCTTGACTCCTATTTATACTAAATATGCCTATCAAAAGAACCATCTAGAGGAAGATCCTTCTAGAAGCGAAAGCTTCTATCAAGTTGTCTTACATTAGACTTATTCTTCCTTATTTCTAAGCCTTATTAATATTGACCTTTATTACATGGAAATATATTACTCTACCTACGTGAGGGGTTAGGTCCCTAACATGTCTGCCCCCCTTAAAAATAGCTTTTTCCTCAAGGCTTGAGATGGGGAAATTGTTGCAAAATGGTAGTTGGTTCCCAAGTGGCATATGCTCAAGATGTATCTTTCCACTGGACTAACACTTCCTTGATGGTTCACTGATGTAGACAACTCTCATGCTGGTCCAAAACTTCTTGTGGTTGTAGCCAAATGGATCCTTCTTCGTCCAACTCGGGAAGGTTGGTTTGAGTTTGGCACTTAGTTCCAATCACCTTCTTTAAGAAGGAAACATGAAAAACAGGATGGAGCTTAGAATGACTGGGAAAAGATAATTGATAGGAAACCTGTCCCACATGATTGAGAATGGTATAAGGACCATAAAATTTGGGTGCTAATTTCTGACAATGGTCAGCCTTGAGGAAATCTTTCTTGTAGGGTTTCAGTCGAAGAAACACATGATCTCCTTCTGCAAATTGGTGTTCAGAGCGACCTTGATCTTCTTGTTTCTTCATGCGATTCTCAGCCATGACCAAATTCTCTTTGAGGTTATGAAGAATAGCCTCTCGAATTGTAAGCATTTGGTCAACCATCTGGACCTTCGAGACACCTGGAAAATATGAGAGAATTGAAGGTGGATTTTGTCCATATACCACTTCAAAAGGAGTCATGTGGGTAGTTGTATGGTACAAAGTGTTGTACCACCATTCAACTAGTGGTAACCATTGAGCCCATTGATTTTTCCTTTTCGATGCAAAACACATCAAATATGTTTCCAAACACTTGTTGACAATTTTATTTTGACCATCAGTCTGGGGATGATAAGATGTGCTAAGATGCAATTGGGTGCCTTATAGATTGAACATTTCTTGCCAAAAATTGTTGGTGAAAGTTGGGTCACGATCATAGACAACAGAATGTGGCATGCCATAAATCTTGAAGACCTAATCCATGAAAAGTTGAGTGATAATGGATGTTGTAAATGGGTGTTGAAGAGCATAGAAATGAGCATACTTGGAAAGACGATCAACTACCACCATGATGACTGATTTATTTCCCAATTTAGGTAAGCCTACAATAAAATCCATAGAGATATCCTGCTAAATAGCAGATGGAATTCGAAACGGTTGTAGTGTGCTAGGAGATTTGATTATTTCTCCCTTGTTGTGTTGACACACATCACATTCATCCACAAAATTACGAACGTCCTATTTCATACCATCCCAGAAAAAATAATGTTTGACCCGGTCATAGGTTTTGGTAAACCTGGAGTGCTCAGTTGTGGGTGTAGCATGAAGCTCAGAAAGTACCATGGATTTAATTTTTGACTGTTTACTTAAATAAAAATGGACTTTGTATCGAAGATCATCATTGAGACAATAGTACCTTGGGAAAACTGGAGAATTGGATTGCAATTGTTGTATTAGATATGAACTTTTGGGATCGTGTATCCATTCCTGGCGAACAACCTGGAGCCAATCTGGTACAATGAAGTAGAGAGAAAAAAGGGACCCTTCATCTTCATATTTTATGGAAAGTGCATCAACAACCACATTGTCTTTTCCTTTCTTGTAAATGATCTCATAATCATATCCAAAGATCTTAGTAACCCATTTTTGTTGCTCTAGGGAGGAAAGGAGTTGTTCTAGAAAATACTTGAGGATTTGATGATCTGTCTTAATTTGGAAGCATTTCCCCAATAGATAAGGGCACCAAAGATCCACGGCATGTAGAATAGCCAACATTTCCTTTTCATAGATTTATTTTCCCAAATTGCGCTCAGATAGTTATTTGTTGGTAAAGGCCAAAGGTCAACCCTCTTGCATAAGGACAACGCCAATTCCTTTCCCAGAAGCATCACATTCCAAAACAAAGGTATTTTTGAAATCAGGAAGGGCCAGGACTAGAGTGGTGTACATGGCCATCTTCAAGGTTTGAAAATCCTAAGCAGCTGTTGGATTCCAAGTGAAATAATTATTTTTAAGGAGTGCAGTGAGAAGTGTCGCAATCTTTCCATAATTCTTAACAAACTTGCGATAATAACATGTTAAAACCAAAAATCCACACAAGCTTTTGTGATTCTTTGGGTGAGGCCAATCTTACATAGCTTCAATATTTTTAGGATCCGCCCTGACACTGGCCTTGCCAACAAGATGACTCAAGTACTCAACTTTCGAGGCACCAAAAGCACATTTAGATTGTTTGAGGAAAATTTGGTGCTAAGAGAGTAGATGGAGAACTCGATCCACATGAGAAAGATGGGTTGTCCAAGTTTTACTATAGATGAGGATAGCATCAAAGAAAAATAAGACAAAATGACGGAGAAAATGATGGAAGACATGATTCATGAGGATTTGGAAAGTGGAGGGAGCATTACAAAAGCCAAAGGGCATGACCAAAAACTCATAGTGGCCCTCATGAGTTCTAAATGCAGTCTTACGAATGTCTGCCTCTTTCATACGGATCTGGTGGTATCCAGAATGAAGATCAAGTTTAGTAAATAATTGGGCGCCACTCAATTCATCCAAGAGGTCATCAATGACAAGAATCGGAAATTTTTCTTTAATAGTAAGTTTTTTGAGAGCACGGAATTCAGGACACATGCACCAAGAACCTTCTTTCTTAAGGACCATGACCACAGGTGAAGAGTAGGGGCTCATACTAGGGCAGATAACACCTGCATTGAGAAGGTATTGAACAATTTTCTCAATTTCATTTTTTTGGGAAAAGGGGTGACGATAGGGACAAATATTGGGAGGAAGGCTTCCTAGGACAAGGGGAATGGAATGATCATGAACACCACAGGAAGGAGGAAGTCCCTAGGGAGTGGGAAAAACCACTTGATGTTTAGAGAGGATGGATTGGAGGTCTTGTGACACAGAGGGTGTCTCAGTTGCTTATATGGCATGGAGTTGGGCAATAATTCCAGAATGACCTTTTTTTAGCAGTTTTTCCATGCGATGGAAACTAATGATCTCAAAGGAATCGATGATGATTCCTTGGAACTTAAATTGTTGGCCCTCTTGGTCAAATTGCATGGTTAATTCCTTAAAATCCATGAGAATGGGACCCAAATTCCTTAGCCATTCTACAACCAACACAATGTCACAACCGCCCATGTCAATAGCAAACATATGATATTTCAGGTTCTATTCACCAATTTGGAGATGCACATTTTCACAACGCCCTCCACATTTCATGGACCTGCCATTGGCAATCATGATTTGAAAATTATTGACTGCAGAGATAGAGAAATTAGTTTCTTGGTAAAGGCGGCGATGAATAAAATTATGTGTGCTTCCACTATCAACAAGAATGATGACCTTCTTATGTTTGATGTAACCAAATAGCTTGAGGATTTTGGGAGCAGAGAAGCCAGTGAGAGAATTTAGGGAAATGATTGGTTCTACTTTAGGAGGGTCTGAGTGAGGTGATATGTCAGTGGGATCATGTGACACTGACACAAGGGGAACCTCAACATACTCTTCTGAAACATCCTCTGAGATGGCCATAAAAATATTTTGTTCCTTACACTTGTGTCCTAGAAAATATTTGTCATCAAAATTATAAAAAAGTCCTTTGAGTTGGCGTTCATCCATTTCGTCCCTTGTCAATTTCTGGATCTTTAGTGGAGTGGAAGGAGGAGTGGGAGTTATTGGTTTAGTGCAAGGAATAAAGGAGGGTTTTTGGTTTTGAGAAGAGAAAACCTATTGTGCTTCCTTAGCTCTTTTAGTAGCGTCCACACAAATCTGAGGTCAAGCCATGAGGACATGAGCATGAATCTCATCCTTGAGGCCACTAATAAAACATTCTTAGAAAAAAGCATCAGACATGCCTTCTGTATGAAAATCCAGCTGCTCAAAAGAAACTATAAAGTGTTCCACTGTGCGATATTGTTTCAACTTTGTCAAATGGCCTAAATGGTTAGTGTTAGTGTCAAATAATTCATAAAGCTATGCCACAAAGTGTGTCCAAGCCACATACCCTTGGCGAGCATTTTTTCTCCATTGCCACCATTGTCAACATTCTTGATCTACATGGAGAACACCATACTGGAGTTTGGCCAACTAATTTGTAAGCCATAAAAAGAGAAATAATGTTCCATTTGAGTTACCCAGGCAGTGGGATCTGATCCATCAAATTTGGTCACATCCACACGTGGAAAGTGTAGGTCCCGCTGAAAGTGATGGGGATGAAAATTCTGGGAATGAGAGGAAGTTTCACCTTTGGTATGCAAAGGTGGGTCAGATAAGGGAAGATCTGCAAGGATATGCATCTTGGCGCAAATCATCGTAGTGATAGATTCAAGTTGGGCAGTAATGTCTTGTTTGAGGTCTTGTTTGAGTTCCTCGATTGAGGCGGTGATGAAGGAATGCATCTTTTGATTGATGGTGGCAATATTGGCACTGCATTGTCTCACTTCTTGTTGGGTTTCTGTGAAATTAGAGTGCAAGGTAGTGAAGTGATATTCCAAGTCTTGGCTATGGGTATGGGCCATGATGACGAGGGAACACGAAAAGGGGCGGGTGGGACCACATAGAAAATGGGGTATGGGTGAAGTGTATCACAACGATCAGGGCGACGAGTTGAATACAATGGGGTAAAGCCCAAACAAGGGTGTTGTAAGGGAGTCGGGTCCACAAGAAGAAAAAAACAATTGCTGAAAAATGATAGGTATGATTGTGATAAGGGAGAAGAGAGGAATCTAAAGGAATAGGTCTCAAATAATGGTGCCAACAGGATCCAGACATTTTGTTTTCTTTTTTTACTTTTTTTTACTCCTATGGAGTTATACTCTGATTTGAAGAATATTGTAGTGATGAAAAGCCCAAATGATTAACAAGAAGAAATGTGTAGTAATTCCGCAACTTGAATGCAGGAGACATAGTTGCACACAATAGATCTTGTATGTTCTATTTTTGCTTCCATCCCAAGGGTTAGGTATTCAAGGATTCTACAGAAAAGGGTTTTCCATGTGCTATAGATCTTTGATATACATGTGAGGTCCAACAATAGTACTCATCCCAATATCTCAGGGCACCAACTAAAGAGGCTAGATCATGCACTTAGCCGTACTACCCAACTACCCAGGTACTAGAGAGAATCTTCTCAAGTGTTATTCTCGGTGGCACTATAGAATTCAGGTAGTCGATCGGTTTATATATGGAGGGCTTAAGGAGATCTAAGTCAATCCATATACATGTGTTATCTAATGGGCTACCACTTGAAGGGGTACCAACAGGGGCTACAAGGGTGGCCAACAAATGTGCGCTTAAGTACCATTTGTATTTCCTGTGTGTATGAATCCACGACTGCGGATTTATGCGTGTAACGAAATATCTATGTAGCTTAAAGACGTTGGAATACGTCTCTACCCTAAAAACAATTAACCCACAATTTTCTGCCGAGGAAGGTTCTCTAATACCACTTGTAATATTCCAAATATGAAAAAGTATGCAGAACATAAATAAATAGCTAGAAATAGAAGATGAGCAACAATATAACCAGAACAACACCAAAATAATACCAAAATGATACCACAATAATACCAGGAAGAGAACTTTGATTACTGAGAGAAATGTTCACTTGCCTCTTCGAGGGGGAAACCTCCAGAAGAGAAGAGATCTATTACAATAATATCAAAGACAAAAGTTATCATACCCTCGACTCATATTTATGCTAAACATTTCTATCAAAAGAACCATCTAGAGGAAGATCCTTCTAGAAGCGGAAGATTTTATTAGGTCTTCTTACATTGGACTTATTCTTCCTTATTGTTAGGCCTTATTAATATTGACCTTTATTACATGGAAATATATTATTCTACCTATGTGAGGGGTTAGGTCCCTAACAAATAAATGGAACACTTAATAAATAAAGGGAAGGATAAAAGGGGAAGAAGATCAAAGGATTCCCCCACATGCTTCTCAAGGTTGGAGCAATCGTGAAAAATCATATCATTCTAACCTATTCCTACAACCATATAAAGAGATGAAATCAGTTATGTGATTAATATGAGATTTACCAACACATGAGAAACATAATATGTCGTTATCTTTAATAAAATTTATGAACACGTACTAAGAGTGAAGAAAATGAGGTGGAGAGGTTTTTCAAAGGTAATCATTTATGATCAAAAGAGAAAATCGACCTCTATCAAAGATAATCAACTGAGATCGAACCCCCAAACTCCCTCAAGATAGGAAAATAAACAACATAGGCTCCAACAATAGAGGATTAGGAAATATGATCAAAATTTTAGTAGGGGACCCTTTTCCTTTTGCTTGTAAAAGAAAAAGTTAAAAAAGGGGGGTTGTTGCGGCCACAAAAAATGGTGACACATTGGAAGAAACATTTATCTATGTCAATATAATTTTAGGGCCTATACTTCAGATCTAAGTTTTAAATATAAGTTCAACAAACTACAAATAAGTTTCCAATAATCATGGGTACCACAATGATGCGAAAATTCTAAAAGATATGACCCAATTTTTCTAGTACTTGGAATCTAACACACCCTTTTCAAAGAGCCAATTAATGAGATAAATTATTTTATTAGATGCACACTTCAGATTGGTTTTGGTTCAACCTTGGGTTTTCACTTTTAAAAAAATAAAACATCTACCTAAGTGTGTTCCTCATCTCTCTTTTCCCGGCATTGCTTCACTATAAATGATCCTCCATAGCCCCAACGAAGTTTCTTCGGTACCACACAAGAATATCCATGCTGCCAGCAAGCATCGATAGCGCCCCGATAGGTTTACTTTTACTTCCCACACTATTGATAGTTCGTTCAACTTCCTTTTTTATTTCATAAAATGCTCACCCTTTTAAATTTAGATATAGATATGCATATGAACATAGGATGAAGGAAGCAAGGTGATACGAGGTTTGCTTTGATTTGTTGAGTAGATGTCATGCATTTAGTTTAACCCATAATTCTCCCCAAAAACTATCATATTGTGGGCCATTATATTAATGTTAAGTGGATGAAGCTCAAATAAGAGAGTGGATAGACACTTTCCTATACTTATGGATTATCATGATACGCACATCAGGCACATGTGTTCCACCATAATCATTAGTCTATACCTATAGCTGAGAACTTTATAAATGTTCATCCAGATAGAGCAACCCATGTATCTTATGACTTGCAAGAAAAATATTCAATATGTGACTAGAATTGACCAACCCCTCACCAAAATTCAAAGAGAAATCCTCATGATGGGCTAAGAGTCAATTCAACTCAAGGGAAATACCAGCATTCAAATCAAAATATGGAATTAATATGTATAATCAGAAAGAAAGAATGAAAAATAAAATTAAACTAAGGGATCTAAAACTAAACTATCACTCATCGAAAGAGAAAGAAAATTGGCTAAAAAATAAGAAGAAAAACTAGTAGCAAGAAATACATCTGTTGTAGCAACAAAGAAAGTGTTTTTAGTGAAAATCAAAAAATAATCCAAGGGAAATAATCAATCAATAAATGGTAATCGTTCGATATCAATCCCAACAGAAAAACTCCCAAATTTTATGATCTGAAAAGAAAAAGAAAAAAAACAAATCAGATTACAAAAATTGATGATCTAGTGTAAAATATTTGCAACATAATTCTCTAATTCCTTCATTGAGGGCAACAAAACAATCTCCTAGGAACCTAAAAAAATGGGTTATGGTAGATTCTCACACAACAAGTTTCCAAAATCCAATTTCATGTGATATTCCATAACCCAAATGCTCTTAGGTTTTTCTCACATAATCAATTCCTTTGCAATTTTAAAAAACGTTGAATTTTCCAATGACATAAATCAAATTTCATATTTCTCACTCAAGAGCCATTTTCTCTTTGCTATAAAAGATCATAAATAACCCCATAGATCCCAATAATTCAATATAATAAAACAAAGAGGAAAATCACAGTTATGGAGGTCATCAAAATAGTCATTAAAATGACTTCAAGCAACAACTAGATCATAAAACAATATGAGAGTAGATGAATGAGAATACATTTTTGATCAGTTATTGAGTTGGTGACAAAAATGTTTCCAAGGAATCTGAGTAGCCAAGTTTAGATTAATACTTCCCCAGGTTGTCTGCATTTCAATAGAAAATATTCTAAGTTATTGGTTGTACAAAGCAGTTTCTTGACCTACATACAAAAGAGAACATTGTGATCAGCCCTTAGGCAGTTAGGGAAGAAGTCCTCTCGAATGAATGACTTATTAAAATGAAACTAATCCAAATAAAAAAAGTAAGGACCAGATTAAAAACTAATGCTAGGAAAGATATGCTAAGCTAAAATAAACTTAAACTAAGTTGGTTGTCATAAAACTTTGTTTGAAGGCTAGTGCAATTATCAAGTATTTGTTAGTTGTCCATTTAATCAAATATCACATCCTTCTCCCTAATATATGAGTAGTATGTTCTTTCCCTCAAAATTCATTTTACCAAATGACTTTAGTGTCATGATTGTTGTGAGATTTGGATCTCTGGACACAATGTCTTGTTCCTGAAATCACATTCAATCAAATTAAGCAAATAATATCATAAGAATTCAATCCCATCCATATTTTGATAGAAATCCATCAACAAACATTATTTTTAAAAAATCATATTGAAAACTTAATGAATTGGTAGTGCTAATATCGAGTCTTTGGTCAATCATTGAATCGAGGAATAAAATGATGTGTTCCCAAGCAATTTTCTAGAAAAGATATCAGCAAAAAGATTAAAATTACCATGTCATCCAGAATGTCAAAAATGTGTTTCCAGACAACTTGAAATAATATCTCTTGTTGATATATAAGAGAGGAATCTTGGGTGAAGAAAACTATAACGTAAAATAAAAATTTGTACTTAAAAGAACCATTGAACAAAGTATAGGGAAATGGTAGCCAATGCCTAAAAATTAAAACTAAAAGTGCTAACTGAAAAATAACTAAAATGAAATAAAAATCATCTAAGATTATTATACAAAAAGTCTATGCAGAAATTCATGTTGGATGAAAGTGAACAAAAAAAAGAGTGGATGAGAAAGAAAAAATTTGGATAACTCCAAACCCGAGGAAAAATAATCATCTAAGGAAATTACATAGATTTTGAGTGGATTGAATTTTAGATGGGAAGAGTTTTAATACTCAAAATTTAGATTCAATGTGTATGAGACATCAAAATCAAAACTTAAAAAGGATATCAGCCAAGCAAAATTTTCCCATTATAATCATGTAGATGTGAATATATGACAAATATGAGTGTTCATTTTCATTACAAGAAAGAATAGTGTCTTAATTTAAAATACCCCACTTGAGAGATGCCACAATGCATTGGAAACGATTTGACAGGGTGATCATGCATTAAAATCAGTGATTTGGCAATTGCCCAACACATAGAAAAATTCGAGAATGAAATGAAGTCAATTTTCCCCACATCAAAATTAAATTCAAAATCTATCTAACGGAAAATTTAGTGGAAAATCCTTCTATTCCTTTCCACCTTCGTTGAGAATTCATTTATTGATTAACCAACAATAAATAAAATATAATGTAAACATTAAACTAATTAAAAACTAGAGAGAAAAGCTAAACTATGCAAAGGAAAGACACTAATTTATTCTACCATACTACTATCCTATGCTATTAATGGCTGAAAAATGAGCTATGTAAAGTCGCAATTCCAATTTATCCATCCAAGTAATCCCAAGCCTGCAGACACATGTTCAGGACAAAATATTAGAAACAAAACTTGGAATAAAAATAGAGTAAATATAGGAAAAATTAAAGCATAATAAAATATATTCACCATATTAAATATATGACAATAATAATTCATGGGAAATTTTTCTGAGTAAGATCTCTCCAACCAGCCTCCAATTCTATCGTAAAAACTTGCTCACCTCTACCATATAATTGATGGAAAGAGTTCGATGGAAAGTAGCATGCTGAATGAGAATCGTGTATAGAGTTTATATAAAGTGTGCTCGGTTAGAGATTTTTCATGCTAATAAATTTGCTTATCTCTGAAGGCAAACCAAAATAATAAGGGCCTGACATAACCATCGACAAAGACCAAAGTGCCTCATTATCTTGGAAATCCTCCTTGGACTCACACTTCAAGTAACCAACTACTTGAGATAGACTAGTGAGATCATATGATATGTATGGGTTAGGACCAAACATGGTATGAGAGATAATTTTGAAACAATGGTGAGATCCACTAGTATTAATAATATTGAACAAAGTGATACTTGAACAAGAAGATTCACTATTTATCAAAAATGAAGAAGAAAAATATAAAGGCATCCTTTGATACACATTTTCTACGAAATTCTCTTCATCCCATGAAAAAGGTTGATAAGGATTGGTTATAATTAGTTCATCGGAAGAGGCCTTATCCTATTTATCTTCCAAATGTGAATCACCACTATCAAGTACTTCAACAAAGGTCAACCCAATTGAATCTATTTTAATCGTATGGTGGGTGGTTTCCTGCAAAATTAATCCATTAAAAAGATCAAGATATATATAGAAATAAGTGGAAGGATTTAGAGAATAAAAAGCTTCTCTAGAGCAAGAGGGATTTTCAGAAAGTGACTCCCTAAATGGTAGTTCCTCCTCTTTAATAACATCGTTGGATGATTGTGAATCAATGGGATCTGCATTAGGTGTGGTTTCACAATGAGTATGTCCTTCCTCAAGATGGTTTTCCACTTCCAAGTTAAAAATAGATTGTTGAGATAAAAGAGGTATGTCATGTATGTTTATTTCTTCTCCTTAAGTGAAATAATCATCGTGGTTGTTTTGCCTCTACAAAATATGAGAATCCAAAATGTCTTCCAAAACACATTCATGGTTAGAAGAGGGGAGACAATCACAAAAATTGTTAGAACAAGAAGTTTCAATAAATCATCCACTAGCAGTAGGAAAACATTATTGATCTATGTCAACTATACAAGGAGACTTTGTAATATCAAGACAATCCAAAACAAGAGGAACTAATTCCAAATTATCCATGGGTGAGGAAGAATTGATTTCATGAGTATCCATATTTTCTTCATCAAAAAAATGATCATCATTCAAGCTTTTCCATTAACTTCCTCTTCCATTCCTTGTGATGGAAAAATATGAGATAGGATAATGAGAGCCTGACATAACCATCGGTGTGACCCAAAGCATCTCATTATCAGCATGAAAACCCTCCTTTTGGGTAGCTACAAAAAAATATGAAATTGAAATTTCAACACAAAATGTCTATTTTTCGTCACAAGGAAAGTAAGGGGGATTGGAGTGGTGGGAGGATACATAGGTTTATTATGAAAAAGAATTTTATATCTGATCTATATCCCCCATAGTAAAGAAAGATCCAGATATATGAAGTTCATCCAAACCATTAGAATTTTCAACATTTTATCTTAAATCTAAATCAGCATGTAAAGGAACTTTAGAACATGATTTAGATTCTTCAGCCACTGACCCATATGTTTTACTAGAAAGAAAAAATAAAAACGAAATAAATCATTGTTAGAGGTCCTATCTTCCAAAGGAAATCTATAGCAAAGATGGTTAAATATGATAACAAAATATTTAAGACATTCATCATCATTCTTTTTCAATTATGATATCTCTACACAAATTATGATAACAACAATTCTCAAAATCATCCAAAAATTCACACATAAATTATTCCCATGTGTGAATAGAGGTGGCTGACAAAGTCTTGCACCAACTCTTGACTTGGCCTAAAAAAGTGAGAGTGAATAACCTGTAAATAATTTTTCTATCAGTAGTATTATGAGAACCACAAAATTTCCATAAATTAAAAGCATGTTCAGATGAATTTATTTCACCCTTGCCATCAAATCTTAGACGCGACAAGAAATGTAAAATTTTTCTAGGAGGTTTGGGAGGTATAGTACTAGAAAAACACCTCCATAAAGGGATATGGGATGGATCCATTAGTAAATTAAAACAAAAATTAATAAGAATGACTTCAAAGGCTTAACTTGGCATTTGGCCCTCCTTCTAACGCCATTTCTGTTGACAAGCCAGAATGACATGTTCAATCAAATGAGGGAAAATGATCAATGCAAGGTCCCAATCAGACCCACTCTCATTTTGGGTAGTGTTTCTCATGAGTTTATGGGCCTCACTGCCGCTCAGAATCAAAAGAACAAAACAAAAAGGGAAAGACAGAGGACTTCCCCCCAAAGAGTTCTAACTAATTCTAAGGATAAACTAACTAAAAGATAACTAATCCTAACCTATCTTGGGAGAAAAAATAGAAGGAATGAGTACATCGGAAGATAACACCATCAAAACCAGAAATAATCCATATATTCCAGTGATAAATAAAAACAACAATATTATAGATGCATAAACAAATAGTTGCACAATACATCTATAACATCATTTATCTACCCATGAAGAAATATGTGACAGCGTGAGTAAATAGAATAGAGTGCAGAAAAAAATCATACAACAGAATCCTATCTACTCAAACAAAAGATAAATGCATCAAGAGTAGTCTCTACTACATGCATCAAAGCCATAAATTTCTGAAATTCCCCCTTCTCTTTAATACTCAGAAGTTAAAAGTACCATCTTTTGTTACAAAGGGAAAAAGTCATGTCTCTATGCCATGAGTTCTCTTTTATAAGACAAGAGAGAGACTCTTCAGTTCTCATCAATGTTTGTTTCAATTTCCTTCCATTTCTTTTCTCTCATTTTGAAAATGGACGCATGCAAGTGTTACACAAAGAAACTAAATGGACTCATGAGTCGTTATTTTCATCCTCAGATAGTTTATAAATGATATATGTTTAAAAATACTCATTGCCTTTGTCCATTTGTGTTATCTTTTAATTTTCAGAAGTTTTTGGGTGTTTCTGGGATCAAATTGCAAAATGTGATCATTGTTTCTTATTATCGTCTCTCTTATTTTTTCGTTGAGCTATTTTTGGCTCGATTTCGTTGCTTGCAACTCAATATATGACGATTTGAACTCAACATACCCGATTTTCATCTGAATTCATGTTCCATATTTGTTTTGAATTTTTAGGCCATATCTGTTTTCACTATGCTATCCATTCTTATCCCATCCTATTCTTCAGTCTTCCATATTTCCATCAAGCCCTCATGTGCCTGATTTCGTTGCTCGTAGCTCTAGATATGGCTTCCTAAAGTTGGTATGGCCAGTTTTACCCCCAAATTTGTGGGTGTTTGTTTTCTGCATTTTCTATCATTTTTTTCAACCTTCTTTCCTAGATATTTGTATCAATGCATTCCTCTATCCAATACCTTTCCAAAGAGGTATCATGGGCCTCATTCTAACACCTATACCAAAATTTATGGTTGTTTGAAAATTGTCACTCAACAACCATTGATTTAGCCTATAGATGAATTTGGACCATTGATCTTCTTCCTGAAAAAGACATCCCACACACATGAGAGATTTAAATGCTTAGTTGTTTAAAAGGTTAAACGTTTATGGATAGTGTGAGTAGAACCTGGGTAGGCATGGGACCTACGGCTTGTAGAACGATTTTTTCCAATTCCCCCCTCCTTTTTTTTCATCAAGAAAATAATAAAAACTGAAAATATAATAGAAAAAAAAAATATTATTTACATAATT
>JZKD02S2008362.1:299199-316149 GCA_000966675.3 Picea glauca | reverse complement strand
TTGAAATCAAGTAAAAGATCTGTGATCTGAGTATTATGGTCTGAATTTTCTTGTTGATGGGGAGGTGAAGGATAATAAAAATTATGGATGGATTTAACGTTTGACATATTTCCCTCACATATGTATATTTCTCACATGATTTTCCAATATATACATTAATTAAATATGTTATAATATAATATTATAATATAATATTATAATATAAGAGAATAATTATATTATATTATATCATATTTACGTTTCAAAACCTTTATGAGGGGAGTTTCAAATATAAGTCTAAGTATTTTCTAGAACTCCCATTAATATCTCTATGATATAGGACATGAATTAAAAATAAAATAAACAGATAAAAATAATCACAAAATAAAACATACTCTAAAAATAAATAAATGAAATTAAAAGTAAAAATAAAGAAAATAAATATACATAATTAAAATCAAATGTTTACAAAAATATTGACAAACTAAAGAAAAATATAGTAAAATAATACAATATGAATACAAAACAGGGGAAAACTAGATATGTATAGGCAAGTCGAATCCCCACGCCTCCTAGATTCCGCTATTTAGGATTACTTAGGATGTCAATGTGGTAGATATCATGTCTTGAGAGGTATAGGGGACTAGAGAGGGCCCCACTTCAGCAAGGAGTAAGGATGGAAGGATTACCAATGATGAGGAATCACCGATGACGAGGAGGTACTAGAGTGGAAAGGGTCACTGACAACAAAGAGTTTTGACGACAGGGGATCATCGACAACGAGGAACAGTGGAAGAATCACTGACGTCAATGGATCACCGACGGCGAGGGAGGACAAGTGTCAAACTGAGGATGGGTGCACATACCATGCGAGTGACAAGTCGTGGAAGTTCCATGTGTCTGAGAATTCTAACGTGGTGAATGAGCGAGGCTAGGGTTGGTTAACTGTCAGCTAATTGTGAGTTCTCGAGGGGACAAGGATCATCGATCTTTGGCTTCTAAGAGTCGTTGGATCTATCGTCATCAGGAACAAATTTGGGGTGGTTGAATACCATGAGTGAATATAGGTCCAATGATGAAAGAGGACAGGTGGCATCGTCATTGGATAATGGAGTTGAGAGAGTCCAAGTTCTAGGGAGAGGGGAGATCTAACGACAAGAAGACTCGACGATGTCATTGTCAGGGAATGCAGTCAGAAGGCTAGGAGGATGTGAAGCAGGTAGATCCTGATGACTATGAGGATAGGTAATGGGTTCTACATCAACACCACGTATGATGACATAAGTGATAGGGAACCACATGGATTCCACATGGCAGTGAGGTGGAAAGGTGAGTGAAGACTTAGGAAACTTCGGGAAGCCATAACTTTTGATCCAGAACATGGATTCAAGCATGGTTATAGGCATTGGAAAGCTATTGAATAGTAGAATCCAACTAAGGGGTTTAATTAGAGAGAATAATATAATAAAAGAAAAGGAACACTCAATAAATAAAGAGAAGGCTAAAAGGGGAAGAAGATCAAAGGATTCCCCCGCATGCTTCTCAAGGTTGGAGCAATCGTGAAAAATTATATCATGCTAACCTACTCCTGCAACCACATAAATAGATGAAATATGTTATGTGATTAATATGACATTTACCAACACATCAGAAACATAATATGTCTTTTCCTTTAAGAATATTTATGAACAAGTACTAAGAGTGAATAAAATGAGGAGGAGAGGTTTTTCGAAGGTAATCATCTATGATCAAAAGAGACAATTGACCACTATCAAAGATAATCATCAACTAATATTGAACCCCCAAACTCCCTCAAGATAGGAAAATAAATAACATAGGCTCCAACAATAGAGGATTAGGCAATATGATAAAAAAATTAGTAGGGGACCCCTTTCCTTTTTCTTGTAAAAGTAAAAGTAAAAAAGGGGGGTTGTTGTGGCCACAACACCATGATAATGAAGGATTTGATCTATGTCGATGGTTATGTTAGGCCCTCATTCTTTTAGTTTTTCTTCAAGGATAAACATCTTTATTACCATGAAGATTCTCTCACGGAGAACACTTCACACATATTATATGCACGATTCTCATTTGGTATGTTACTTTCCATTGAAATCCCTCCATCAATTATATGATAGTCATGGTAGATGTTATGATAGAATTGAAACATGGTTGGAGAGATATTACTTGGATATAATTCCCATGAATTATCATTATCACATGTTTAATATGGTGAATAGATTTTGTCATGCTTTAATTTTTCCCACTTTTACTATGTCTTTATTCCAAGTTTTGTTTCTAATATTTTGTCTTGAACATATATTTGCAGGCTTGGGATTATATGGATGGCTACATTGGCATTATGACTTTACATGATTCATTTTTCATCCATTTGTAGCATAGGATAGGAGTAGGGTAGAATAGACTAGTGTCTTTCCTTTGCTTTCTAGTTTGTTTAATTACTTTTCTATTTGCATTCTCTTTTCATTACTATTGGTTGAACAATAAATGAGTTTATTGGAAGGGGTGGAAAGAAATACAAGGATTTCACATTAATTTTCCCTTGATTAAATTTTTAAATGTAATTTTGATATGTGGAAAACTTGCTTCGTCTCTTTCTCAAAAACTTTCTATGTGTTGGGTAAATTTTAAATCGCTGATTTTTATGCTTTATCACCATGTCAAATATTTTTGAAGCATTGGGTTATCTCGCAAGTGGGATATTTTAAAAGGATATTGTTTACTCTTTCTTGTGATGAAAAAGGACACTCATATATGCTCCATCTTATATCCACACGGTTATAATATGAAAATTTGCTTGACTGGGAGTCTTATGATTTTTAGGCTTGCTATCCCACACACAATGAATTGAAAGTTTGAGTGACTAAAATCAGCCCTTCTGAAATCCAAGCCACTCCAACTCCTTGGAATATATTTATAATATTATTTTTCCTTGGTTTTGGAGTTTTCCAAATGGTGTCTTTCCCAATTGACTCATTCTTCGATTACTTTCAGCCAACATGAATTTTCCACATAAAATGTTTCTTGCATAGTGAGCTTAGCTAATGTTTTTGTTTTGTTTGAGTTATTTTTCATTAACACTTTTAATTTTAATTTCTAAGCATTGGCTGCATATATCTTATGCTATGTTCAGTTAGTTTTCAAGGAGGAGTTTCATCTCTTGTCTTGCAACTTTTTTCACTCAAGTTCCATCTCATACACAATAGCAAAATATATTCTTACTTGCTTCCTAGAAACATATTTTTGACATCTTAGACAACATGGCTATTTAAAACTCCTTGTTGATATATTTTTTCAGAAATTACTTGGGAACCAATATTTTTGTTCCCCAATTCAATGATTGGTCAAAGACTCATATTAGAACCATCGATTCGATGGATTTTCAGACCTGATGTTTTTGTTAACAATATATTTTCATCTTTTGGGTTTGTTGATTTTGGGTCACTCATTATGGTCACACTCTTGAGTAATCTGAATTTTATCATGGCTGAGAATTACAGACTTATCTCATATTGAAACCGTTCAAATTTTTGGGAGTTGTAAGTATCTTAATGGAATATATCAAGGCAACTTCTAAGATTCCAATTCTGAGTTTTCAACATTTGTTTTCATTTTAGCCATGGTAATAATATTCAAGGTGTGTACTCATTGTAGGTTGTAACCCATCCATCTATTGATCCCCACACTCTTCATCATTCCTTGAACTCAAAATCAGTCTATTACTACATTGGAAGGATAAACATGTTTGGATCATGTTGGTACATCTTCTATTTTGATCCCTCTTACTCATGAGCTTGTTTATTTTGTTTTCCATATTATAAGTTGCATTCTTTGAATGAAAAACATATATAGTGGAGAGACAAGATATACACTCTTCTTTTTCATTTCTCTTTCCTCTTATTCTTTGACATGTGTAAGATCGAGGAAGTGGTTTATGGTTTCTCTACTTGGAACACTCTTGAGAGCTTGAGGATATTAATTTCATGCACTTTCCATTCATGCAATCTTATTATCAATTATTAATATGATCCTAACCACTTCATTCAATTTTGATTTATAATTGTATCTTCATTTGAGTGGGAGAACTCAATCCATCTAGGTTGTGACCAAAGATTATTCACACTTTTCCAAAGTTTCTTAATTTCTATAATTTCACGATGATTTCCTCTTGCCTCTCACAAGGCTAAAGATGATTATGTTTCACATCAATGTCATCAATAATCAGGGGAAACACATACCTTGAGATGCAATGTTGACAATCCTTGAATCATATTTTTATGACTAAAGTTTGTTGATGGATTGACATGTTTAGAAGATAAATGCAATTAGAGTCTAATGATCCTTTTTTTTAAATTTGATTGACTCTAATTTCAGGAACAAGACATTGTGTCTAGAGATCCAAATCTCACAACAATCATGACACTAAATTATTTTTGTGAAAGGAATTTTGAGGGAAAACACATAGTGCTCATATCTCGGGAAGAAGGATGTGATATTTGATTGAGTGGACAACTAATGAATACTTGATGACTGCACTATCCTTTACACATATTTTTAGGACAACCAACTTAGTTTAATTTTACTTTAGCCTAACATTATTTTCCTAGAATCAATTTTAATTCCGATCTTCACTTTCTTATAGTTTAATTTCATTCCAATAAGCCATTCATTTAAGAGGAGGAGTTTCTCCAAAACTTTCTAAGAGATGATCACACCATTATCTTTTGTATGCCGGTTGGGTAAATGGTTTTTGCAACCATAATCTCTGAATTTTTCTCTTGGAATGAAGGCAACATGGGGAAGTGTTAATCTAAACTTTGATGCGCATATTCCTTTGCAACATCTTTTTTATTGATAAATCAAGATTGTCACCAACTTACCTACTGATCAGAAAAGAGTCTTTGTCTCATTTATATATTCGCATTTTAATTTTTTATCTAGTAGAGGTTTGCGGTCATTTTAATGATTCTTTTGATATTCTCCATAAATTTCAATTTTCCCTCTTTTCCTTATCAGATTGCATTATCAGAATGAATCTTTGGTATTAATGTTTGTCTTTTATGGCAAAGATAAAATGGCACTTTGGTGAGAAATATGAAATGTATTTTCTGTTGAAAATTAATTGTTTTCAAATATGCAAAGGAATTGCTCATGTCATGAAATTTTAAGATCTTATGCATTTGTGGAATATTCCATGTAATTGTTTTTTTTTTAATTGTTTTGATTGAGAATCTGCATTAACTCGTGTTTCTTGATTCCTAGAAACTTGTTTTGTTGGACTCAATGAAAGAACTTGTATGTGATAGTTGGATTGGAGAATTGTGTTTCAAATCTTTTACACCAGATCATCAATTCTTGTAATTTGCTTTGTCCTTTATTTTAGATCTCAACTTTGGTAATTTTTCTATTGGGGTTGATATTGAATGGTTCGCATGTCTTGACTGGTTATTTCCCTTAGCTTCCTCCCCAATATTTCACTAAAAACACTTTTTTGTTACTGCCACCATATTTATTACTTCTTGTTGGGTTCTATTTTTATTTTTCATCCATTTTTTATCATGTTGATGACCAACACCATAGATTCAAATTCCTTTTAGTTTAATTTTATTTTTCATGAATTCAACTCATTTTTAGCGCTTTCTTGTTTCTTGTACATATTTAATCCATCTTTTGTTTTGAATGTTGGCATTTCTCTGAGCTAGTTTGACTATTATTCTACCTTGAGGATTACTCTTTAAATTTGAGTGAGGGGTTGGTCCAATCATGGTCATTTATTGAAGAATTTTTTTACAAGTCATAAGATGCATGGGTTTCTCTATCTGAATGAACATTTATGAAGTTCTTAGTTGTAGGTATGGACTGATAGTTGTGGTGGAATACATGTTCCTATTGAGAATACCATAATAATACCTAAGTATAGGAAAGTGTTTATTTGTCTTTTTCTTTGATCTCCACTGACTTAAAATTAATAAAATGGCCAATACTATGATGTTTTTTGGGGAAACTTGTGGGTTAAACTAAAATTCATAACATCTACTCAACCAATCAAAGTAAATATCATATCACCTTGCTTCCTTCACACCCTATGTGCTTATGCATATCTATATATAAAATATAAAAGGGTGATAATATTCTGAAATAAACAAGGAAGTTGAAAACACTATTAATAGTGTGGGAAGTACAAGTAAATCTGTCGGGACTATGGACGCCTACTAGAAGCAAAGATATACTTGTATGGTATTATTGGTAGCCAACAATTTTTTCGACTTTTATCGAAGTCCCCACAAAGAAATTATATCTTTATGTAGCTGCCACCACCTTTCATTTGTAAATTTTTATATTTCTGAGTTTCGAAGCGATGATTGGGTTAAGTTTACCTTATTAAGTTTTGTCATTTGCATTTTCATTTATTTTTAATTCATGACTGTAAGCATAAATTTAAACATAAAATTTGGCTTGGTTTCATAATCTTTTACCTTAGAAATAGCGTTTTAAAAGCCACCCATATGTGATTAAAATTTGAATCTTATGAAATGGTTGATTAATCCACTATAAAAAAAATTGGTTTATTATGGTTATTAAGATTTCATTGTTTCTTTAGTTCGTTGGCGAAATGTTTGAATGCACAGGGACTTTGGTTAATTGTTGATAGTATTCTCATGAGTTCAGTTGTCATATCAACATTCACGCAAATGAGTACAAATATTCTGGCTCGAAACATTAATGAGACTTTTCATTATGCACATAGGGTTTCGTACTCTGTGAGTTTTGGCACTTATTGTGAGAAGTGGCTTGGAGTCTTATGAACCTTCTGGTTTTCATTTTCCCTAATTCTCCTGTCCAAGTTATGATATCCCTGAGACTCTGCGATTTTCATGCTTTTACATCTCGTTTAGACCTGTCTCTCCTGCTCATCCGTTGGGAACCTGAACTTAGCCCTGCTAATTTTTTATTATATCCTTTTCACAATGACCATGGATCCTTTGGTTCAGATTGAACCAAGTGACTCTGAGTTTCTTTTTTCAAAGAAAACCCGTAACTGTATGCTTGAGACAAGTTTTTGCGGGAAGGTTTCTGAGAAAACGGTTATGAATTTGGCCAAACCCTTTAAAACCCATTTAGGAAATGGGATCATTTACCTTCCATGAGGGTATTTTTTTCAGAAACCACACAATTTCAGAGATACATCTCGTTCTTTGGAGGGAAAAATCTCAGAATTTCTTTTGTGACTGAGGAAAACAACAGTTTATAATGCTATTTTCAAGGAGAATAAATCATGGATTATACGCTCTAATGGCTTAGTGACTTTTCATTTTGTTTAAAACAATGTCATTTTTGTAATTATTTTTTATATAAACTCCTATAGGAATATTCTTGTTGTTATTCTATTTTTGCAAAACAAACTAATTTTTAGGGATTACCCTCTATCTTGCATGATAAGAGGTTATTGATCCAAGACTTGTTTAAATAGCTGGTGTTGTTTAGTGTACCAGGAAACTTTTGGTGGAATATAGTATGGACATGTGATTTTGAGAAAGAATATGGGAAAGCAATTCACCTTTGGCTTTAGACCTGTGTGATGCTTATTCCATTTCTCTCTTTCATTACTGTTGTATTATGAGAATGTTATTATGGTTGATTTTAGATTTATCTTGTCATCATATAGTGTTTTCATACTGTTAAATATTATATGTTGTCCATAATTTCTTATTCCATTTTTTATGTGTGATTGATCTATCATTTGATTATTTTTGAATTTATTCTTAATGTTAAATGTTGGATAATATCAATATTCATATCTGAGTTTTCTCTCATTCTTAAATATTGATCATCCTAAGATCACAAAATTTTTAATTAGATGTCTTTCTGTTGTTATTAATTTACTCCAATATCAAATACTTCTTTGAATGTATTCTGGAAGTGCTAGTATTGTTCTGTTATAGGTTTCCCTTAACAATAGTACATGCAGGAGCTCATACAACACAAGAAGATAAACTCAATTGACTGATCAGTTAGAGGTTAGTAGATGCATTATTTTCTTTTATTTAGAGTTGTCTATGAATGAAATGATGATTGCATTAATTATCTTTGACTGTTTTTGTGTCATTGTTTCAATCATATTCATTTAGTATTTATTTGTTTAATATCTTTAAAAAAAAAAAGTGTTGTTCATATTTGATTCAGAAACTTTTTTAAACAATCATTTTCGTAAGATTTCATGCAAACCTTGTAAACTGTATATAAACTATTCATAATCATTTGTATATTCACATTCTTAGATAAATATTTGTAATTATTGTGTCAATTGTTAGAATCTTTTCTTTAGTTAGTTTATTTCATTTTTCTATCTTTAGGACCCTAGTTGGCTAATGGAGCCATTAAACCCATTAGGATAGGCCATACCAAATGGCTTGGGTTAATTAGACAACCCCGAAATGGGTCTATCCTTTCAGTTGATGGTGTGTCACTTACCCCCGTCAACAAATGGCGCTAGAAGGAGGACTGAGGTAATTTTACTGATTAAATGTTTACCCCTCATCCTGTCATAATTCCATATTTATAAAGTCTTCTTATGTGTCATATTGAAATGCACTAGAAGGCATGACAGATTGACAAGCTGGCCTTGCAGGAGCCTTTGTTTCGAATGTATTTAATTCCCCATGTCTCCCCAAATCATTGTGTTGGAACATTCTTTCCACTTCTCATTACCTGATATTCCCAATGAGACAGTCTCTCACTTGTCCAAACTCACCTTTGATGTTGAGGGGGATGTATCTGCTAAAGACCATATTAATAAGTTTTGGTGTAAATGCATCAAGCATGATATTTCAGATTTGAAGGATTTATGCAGATTGTTTTCTTTTACTTTTAGGGGTTGGATTAAACATTGGTTTGAGTCTTTTCTAGCATATCACATTTTTGATTGGTTTCATTTTGTAGATGAATTTTTAGATTCTTTTGAAAACTATGATCACAATCAATTATGTGAAGAATTTTAGACTTTACTAATCAATGACAATTCATCTCCAGAATTCTTTTCAACAAGAATCTGTCATGTTCTCTATAAATTTAATCTTGATGACATGTCATTTGTACTAAATCTCCTCTATGATGCTTGCATCCCTTTCATCCAGTCATATTCAATCACAAATGATGAATCAATTACAAATCCTATCACTCAATTGCAAGAATAAATTTTTTCGCAAGATGAGAGGAAACCATCCAAAAATTTTGAATAAGCAAGGGAGGTAGAACCTATTGAAAATGTTCTTACTGACAATCAAATTGGTTTTTCCTCTGAATCATTGTATACTCATCCTTCAACCATCGTGGAAGAAGATTTGATATTGGGTCAAGGTGAATGTGCATATTCTTCTAACCCTTTCTCTAATCAGTACTTAAATTCAGTTATTGAAGAACACTTGGGTGATGAAAATGATCTTAAGCATTCTAATATTCCTATGAAGCTGATTAGAGATGTAAATATGCAATTGGAAGAAGAAACCTTAAACCTTCATCCACAAATCATACCTTATCCACAGGAAATATTAGATGTTTTTCGTGAAAGTTTTGAATTATCTATCATATAGGAGACAAATATAGATGATCATATTATGTTGAAGAATTTATCACCAAAACAGAGTGAATGTTTAAAGGAAAGTGAAGAAGAATGTCTTGAGAATACCATTGCTAAATATCATAGCTCAAGAGATTCTTTTCATGTGCTCATTTATGATTCCTTTTACTCTTTATATCCTGATCTCTTCTTAGATTTTGGTGGACATGATACTTTACCCATAGCATCCTACTCTTTTTCGCCACAATCAAATCCTTTCGATATGCCAAGATTTGGTGAAATTAATTCCAAACATAACATTTATGAAGTAGGATTTGATGCTCTTTCACTTTCATCACTCACATGGGAAAAAGACATGTTGCAAGATGATTTTACACAGTTTATTTTTGAAAAAGACAATGCACTCTCTCTTACGGAGATCAAACATTCTACATTTCATATTCGTTCTTTGATTATCTTTAATTTTAATGTTTATGCTTCACATTTTGAAAAGATCAATATCACCAAAGGAAGTGTTCGAACCAATGATCTAATTGATGTCATGAATACTCTTATGATGTGTTCCACATTGATATATCCATTTCATCAAAGTCATAGTTTGCATCCTTATGTTTATGATAGGATCTTAGAATGGCTTGAAGATTCGTACATAAAAAATATTCATAATAAAGATAAAGTTGTGCTTTCCTTGTTTCTACCTGAATATATAGGAAGTAAGTATGACATGATTTTTTTAGATACTCCATGTGAATAAATTAATAAACACTTGGAGAATTGTCAGGAGGATGGGGCACTTCGGCCTTGGCTGATGGTTATGTTAGGTCCCCATAATCTTAACAAGTTTTCCAAACTTACTTACACTCTTCCATGCCATTATGACTCGTATCCCGATAAGATTGCAGAACGGTTGGAAGAATCATACATCAAGAAGTTTCAAAAGAATGGTAAGGTTGTGCTTGCTTTGTTCTTAAATGAATATATAGGAGGTAAGCATAACATATTTCTTTTTTATCTGCAAATACTACATTCTTTTGTTCTGATTTTTGACTTTCTATGCCTTGCAGGATTAAAAATGCTCTTATGGTTGCACTGGAAATACGATTTTACTTAGTGCTTTGATCTATTTAGTAGTTAGAGTAGGTTTAGAAATAGTTTTCCTTTTGTTTTATTTCTCACTGTTTCTCTTTGTAATAATGCAGTTAAGGAACATAAGTGGGTACACTAATAGAACCATAATATGACTATTGTCAGGGAAGTCCACTTTAATCTTTTTCTCTCTTCTTTTCATTGAATATTTCTTTTCAAAACCACAATATTATCATGAAATTTTTAAATGGAAAGTAAAGAGATAAGTAAATTTGAACTATCAATTCATCCCTGACCCAGGGTGCCACAAGTAGGACTGCATTCATATTAATGAGGATTTTTCTATTTTTTTTTTAGTCTCTCAAGAGATATTTTGCGTGATGATTTCAGATCCCCCTCTTGTAAATATTTTTAATTTTTAATTTTATTTTATTTTTGGTTCTTTTCATTTTTCTTGATTTTGATTTGTTTTCTGAATAATTATGTTTGAGTCACCATCTCATTTGTGGAAGGGAATCAAAATTTTCGTTCATTATTAGTAGTTGATAACTTCCCAAGCACCTGAACAGTAAGTGCTAAAACATAGATCAACATAAGTGAGTTTCTGTACAAATCAGTGTTTCTGATTTCTCCTTCAGATTAAAAGTAGATGCGATTGTCATAAATAAACTTCTAACGTTGTCCCTGTTTTAAGGAAAACAACGCAGTTGTACCTTCCCGTCCTCAAGATGGTTCCTAACAGAAATCTAAGTGTCCAAAATATGATGAAGGTCATCAAAAAGGAGAATGACTTTTGAATGATCAAAATCTTGATGCCAAACTATGAGATTTTCAGTATCACCCCACCCTCTTGAATATTATTAAGTTCTGCAAATTGTAAACAATTTATAGAGGGTTGAAAGCACGATAATGTGTGGGAAGTATATGTAAACTCGTCAAGACACTGAATAGGTCTATTGGCAGTAGGTAAATGAATGCATGATACCAAGGCAACTTTGTTAGGGTACTGAACAGGCCTGCTGGTAGTGAAGCAATGTCAGGTTCAAGAAGATCCTCAAGTATGTTTTTTTTTAATTTAATCAAAGTGAAAAGATGTCCCATATCATTATTGGATGACTCTTGGACAGGATAGAGGTACTAGAGTGGGTTAAATGAAATCCCTGCCGAGGCTATGGACGCCTGTTGGAAACAGTGTCCCTATCAACAATATCAAAGTCAGCTACATAAAGATCGCTACACTCGTAATCTAAGTTAGATGTTGGATTACAGTTTTTAGACAAAAATACATCTGATGCTAAGTTGCGTTATTTTCTAAGTTATGATCGGAATGCTTGACTTGTTGTTAATTGTTTCTTAAAAATTTATTTCATCTGATTCGCTGACATGAATTTTTTGGTGATGCAAAGATAACTGCTTCGCCCAGTATGTTGCCATTGTTGGCAGCCAACAATTTTTTTGATTTTTATCGAAGTCACCAAAAAGAAATTAAATCTTTATGTAGCTACCACCACCTTTCATTTGTAAATTTTTATATTTCTTAGTTTCAAAGCGATGATTGGGTTAAGTTTACCTTATTAAGTTTTGTCATTTGTATTTTCATTTGTTTTTAATTCATGACTATAAGCATGAATTTAAACATAAAATTTGGCTTGGTTTCATAATATTTTACCTTAGAAATAATGTTTTAAAAGCCACCCATATGTGATTAAAATTCGAATCTTATGAAATGGTTGATTAATCCACTATCAAAGTTTTTGGTTTATTATGGTTATTAAGAATTCATTGGTTCTTTAGTTCGTTGGAGAAATGTTTGAATGCATAGGGACTTTGGTTAATTGTTGATAGTATTCTCATGAGTTCAGTTGTCATATCGGCATTCACGCAAATGAGTACAGACGTGTTGGCTCGAAACATTAATGATACTTTTCATTATGCACATAGGGTTTTGTACTCTATGAGTTTTGGCACTTATTGTCAAAAGTGGCTTGGAGTCTTATGAACCTTCTGGTTTTTATTTTCCCTAATTCTCCTATCCGAGTTATGATATCCCTGAGACTCTGTGATTTTCATGATTTTACATCTCGTTTAGACCTGTTTCTATTGATCATCCATTGGGAACCTAAACCTAGCCCTGCTAATTTCTGATTATATCCAAATCACAGTGACCACGGCTCCTTTGGTTCAGATTGAACCAAATGACTCTGAGTTTCTTTTTTCAAAGAAAACCCATAACTGCATTCCTGAGACATGTTTTTGTGGGAAGGTTTCTAAGCAACCGGTTACGAATTTGGCCAAACCATTTAAAACCCATTTCGGAAATCATGTCATTTACCTTTTGCGTTGGCATTTGTTTCAAAAACCACATAGTTTCAGAGATACATCTCATTCTTTGGAGGGAAAAATCTTAGAATTTCTTTTGCGGCTGAGGAAAACAATAGTTTATAATTCTATTTTCAAGGAGAAGAAATCATGGATTATATGCTCAATGGATTAGTGACTTCTCATTTTGTTTAAAACAATGTCATTTTTGTAATTAGTTTTTATATAAACTCCTACAAGAATATTCATGTTGTTATTCTATTTTTGCAAAACAAACTGATTTTTAGGGATTACCCTCTATCTTGCATGATAAGAGGTTATTGATCCAAGACTTGTTTAAATAGTTGGTGTTGTTTAGTGTATCGGGAAACGTTTGCTGGAATACAGTATGGACATGTGATTTTGAGAAAGAATATGGGAAAGCAATTCACCTTTGGCTTTAGATCTGTGTGATGCTTATTCCATTTTGTTCTTTCATCATTGTTGTATTATGAGAATGTTATTATTGTTGATTTTAGCTTTATCTTGTCATCATATGGTGTTTTCATACTATTAAATATTATATGTTGTCCATAATTTCTTATTCCATTTTTTATGTGTGATTGATCTATCATTTGATTATTTTTTAATTTATTCTTAATGTTAAATGTTGGATAATATCAATATTCATATCTGTGTTTTCTCTCATTCTTAAATATTGATCATCCTAAGATCACAGGATGTTTAATTAGATGTCTTTCCGTTGTTATTAATTTACTCCAATATCAAATACTTCTTTGAATGTATTCTTGAAGTGCTAGTATTGTTCTATTATAGGTTTCCCTTAACAATAGCACAGGAAGGAGCTCATACAACAGAGGAAGATAAACTCAATTGATTGATCAGTTATAGGTTAGTAGATGCATTATTTTCTTTTATGAAGAGTTGTTTATGAATGAAACGATGATTGCATTAATTAGCTTTGACTATTTTTGCGTCATTGTTTCAATCGTATTCATTTAGTATTTATTTGTTTAATATCTTTAAAAAAGACAAAAAGAAGTGTTGTTCATATTTGATTTAGAAACTTTATCAAACAATCATTTTCGCAAGATTTCATGAAAACCTTGTAAACTTTATATAAACTATTCATAATCATTTGTATATTCACATTCTTAGATAAATATTTGTAATTATTGTTTCGATTGTTAGAATCTTTTCTTTAGTTAATTTATTTCATTTTTCTATCTTTAGGATCCTAGTTGGATAACGCATCCATTAAACCCATCAGGATAGGTCATACCAAACGTCTTGGGTTAATTAGACAACCCCGGACTGGTTCTATCCTTCCAGTTGACAGTGTGTCACTTACGCCCGTCAATAGGTACCAAGGCAACTTCTTCGAGGCTATGGACGCTCGCTGGCAGCGAAGCAATGCCGGGAAAAGAGAGGTGAGGAAAAAACTTATGTAGATGTTTGTTTGTTAATAAATGTGAAAGGCCATGGTTGAACCAAAGCTAAACTGAAGTGTGCAGCCAACAAAAGAATTTATCTCATTAATTGGCTCTTATAAAAGGGTGTGTTAGATTACAAGTACTAGAAATATTGGGTTATATCTTCTAGAATTTTGGCATCATTGTAGCACCTACAATTATCAAAAAATTGTTTGTAATTTGCTAAAATTATCTTAAAAATTGGATCTGAAGTATAGGCCCTAGAATTCTATTGACAGATATAACTATTTTTTCTAGTGTGTCACCATTTGTTGTGGCCGCAACAACCCCCCTTTTACTTTTTTATTTTACAAGCGAAAGTACAGAGGCCCCGTACTAAAATTTTAAGCATATTTCCTATATCGATGTTATTTCTTTACCTATTTTGATGTAGTTGAGGTTTGGTCTTGACTGATGATTGTTTTGATGGAGGTTTATTATCTCTTTTGATCTTATGATTTCAAATGTATTCATGATTCTTAGTTTACCTATGATTTCTCGTTGAAATTTGTATGATTGGTTAACACATTTTCTTCCTACCTTATGAAGTTACCCAAGTGTTTAACTATTTTATATGGCTATAATGTATGATGATCTAGCAAATGTCTTGAATGAGTTTGATGTATATTGTCAATCATTTTCCTGGATGACTTATTCAAGGTTTGCTAGCATATGGTGCTTAACATCTTCATATTTATACTCTCATATATTAGACAACTCTTAACTTCTATCATAAGTTCACTAATCCTTTTTATGTGTTGGATATTAGATGCATGCATCTATCATGATAGTTATTTAATCTGGATCATAGATGATTGCCTTCAATAAACCTCTCCTTTTCATGACCCTCGAAATATAGAATTATGTTAAGCCCTAAATCATGGCACATTACCCCCCTTAATTGGGGCATATTACATTAGTATTTTTATTTTATTTATGTCATATTGGGTCCATTAGTTGTAATTGTACCTCCTAGTCTCCTATATACCAAGGAGACCTTTTCATTTGGAACCATCTTGTATTTGTAAATTCATGTGATGTATAAGGAGGTTTCCCCCTCGAAGAGGCTTATTATTTGAATTTATCTCTTTTTCAAGGAGTTGAGTAATTATTCTGAGGTTTTTATGTTATTTTGATATTTGGTTCTTAACATTTGGTATCAAAGCTAGACAATCCTAGGGACTGGCTTCTTCAAAAGAAGTCTTTTTTGAATTTTCGCTAAAAAAAACAATTATGGAAGGTTTTGATATATGGAATTTCTATGGTGTAGAGGAGACATATACAAATAATTTGGGTCCAAATTTAAGATATTGGTTCGTTATAGTTTTGGAGATATATTATGTTCAAGTTAGGGTTTTGACTAGTCTGAAACAAGTATTCTTGGCATTTCTGCTCCCAATTTTTTTGTCTTGGTTTCAGGTTCTAAAATTTTTATAGCACGAAGGAGGAATAGTGAAGTATCATGTGTAAAAATTTCATCCATTGATTCGTTGTACTCTAAAATTTATTCTATGAGGAAATTAGGGTTTTTGGCTGCTCCATATTTCAGTATACAATAGATATTCTTGGGAAAATTGTTATATATGAAGCTACAAACCTCCAAATTGAGTGAGATATGTTCCATTGGTTAGGGTATGGACCAGAGTTTGAATGGTGAAATTTTCAAGTTCTTAAGTGAATACAGCGAAACTTGGCAAGCTGTACAAGTTCACTCTCTTGAGAGGGAAAAAAATCAGCACATCTTGGGAAAGTTATCATAAAATTCTCTGGGAGAATCCAATCTTGGTCTAACCTGTGGAGTTGGAAAGAAGACACATCAGGTTACCTCAAGCTAAAATTTTAGACTCGGAAGGGATGAAATTACATAGCTATAGTAGAAGAAAGGTTGGCTAGCATAATAGTCTCCAAGTGAGGGTTTTTAAAAGTCTTTTTGTTTTTTGGAAATTTGCATATGTTTTGAATAGAAGATCTAATTGGGGTGATTCAAAAAGTGGAATAAATTGGGATAAAATGAGTATCACATAAAATTAGGATAATATTAGGGATTTGTAGATACAAATGTATTTTGGCATCTCTAAATGTAGGAGTTTTTGTTACTTGTCAGCGTTAGAACCCAGGGACAATGTGGTTGTTCCATGTACCTAGAGTATATCGGAAGGCCCCTTTCAAATAGTTGTGCATTAGACAATACTAATATGGATTTGAGCTCCCACGTACCTGGAGTATATCGGGAGACCCCCTAGAATCATGAGACCAATCGAGTAAACCAGTTGGTCATCGTTTTGCTAAATTACACCAAGAACAACACTCTAGGAGATCACTCACTATTACCTAGCTAGTTGGATTGTTAGGGTCCTAACCCGCACATAGGTAGATCAATATATTTGGATGTAATAAATGTCAATATTAATAAGGCCTTTCAATAAAATAGAATAAGGCAGATGTAAGAAGACCTAATAGAAGCTTCTGCTTCTAGAAGGATCTTCCTCTAGATGC
>JZKD02S2008362.1:267296-280475 GCA_000966675.3 Picea glauca | reverse complement strand
GTAAGAGGACTTCTTAGAAGGTTCTACTTCTAGAAGATTCCTCCTCTAGAATGTTCTTAGGTGATGGTAGCACTATATAAAGGGGTTCAAGTAATGTAATGAGACATGAAGATAAATATTGTATTTGGAGTTGAAGCTCATTAGGAGGATGCCCCCTCGAAGAGGCAAGTGAACAAGAGAGGATCCCTTCCATAATAGGATCCATTGTATGGTGTTGCCCTACCATAAGGGTTTGATATAATAAAGTGGTGGTTTTTCTATATTGTTCTTCTATATCTGTTGTGGTGCTTTTGTATTCAGTCATTGGTACTTAACAATGACCCCTGGGATTGATAGTTCCAGTCGAATTGCAATTTCGCGGTTCCAGATTCTGAAAGACAAGAGTCTCTGTCTTTCCAACTCACAGTACCCAAAATGTTGAAATGGGCATCAAGAAACTCTTGCCGCTAACCTCCTCGCATCTCCAACTTGATCCAATGGCCTATAGGGTTTTGGTGGTCCTCCTTGAGGATTCTCCACCATCCATTCAGATCTTTGAACTCCCCTCACCTAGATCTACGCAGCATTAAAGTCTGCGATCCTTCTTCCAATCAAACGATCCACGGGAACTTCCACAGCGATCCAATGCTCGATGACGTTCTTCCTCCTGAGATTTTTACTTGATTCTGACTTAGAATATTTTATAAGTCTACGATGACTCAGCCTTCATTCCTTCTAGGGAATGAATTCCTAGTCTCGACAACACCTTCCAAAGTGTTATCCCTCCTGAGCTTTGTCTGGTTCAGACTTCGATCTCCCGCACACTCCTTGCACCTGATGGATTTCGATAACTCAGATTCATGGTGTTCCTCTCTGTCTCGATGCACACCTTGCAGAGCTCCCAACGAAGAGAAACAATTGAAACTAGGAAAATTCACAGTTCCATCCACTTGTTCATGAAAATAGAAAATAATAGGAAAATGCACACAGTCCAAACACCATACATTTGGGTCAATTTTCCATTCTATTATATTCACAAGTGCCCACTAGCTACACAATACATTCAAAATTATAGTCACTCAAAAGATTGAGATCTCCTGCTAACTCGCAGTTCTCTCTTACCGCTCATTTCTCTCTGTATTCCAGCTCTCTCTAATCGGGTGTATCAACTTCTACATAACTCAAAGATGTTTCTAGGGTTTCCCCCGGCTACTTGCCTAATCTAAGATTCATCCTACATTATCTTAGTTTAGTCACATTCCAGAGCTGAAGTGGAAACTCTTTCTCTGCTTACAATTTTCAAAACGTGCCTCAAAGGGTAAAATTCGGCATCGGTTCAAGCGTACCTCCAAAGGTGAATTCCGGCGCTAAGTGAAGGCAGATTTCAAAATCGGTTGCAACTGTCAATGTTGAATTTCTAGAAGAACTCACACGTGTTGAGTGGTCCTGCCTCTGTGCGCTTGCCAACGATGCTCCTGCATCAATATATCTGCTCAATAAAGATAACAAGGTATGCTAAATAAGTGCCAAGTATGTGATAAATAAAGAAGATATAAAGCTAGTGGAAGCTAGCTCAACTCGCCAATGATTAAGCAACAATTTTAGCACAAATAGCAAGGCTGAAATAAAAGATTAATGCAGAGATGTTATCATCCTTATGGCTGTATAAATATTTTACAACAACGGTAAAATCAGCGAATTAAATCCATAAAGAAAACACCCAAGAATTTCCTTAAACCAAATAGAACAAGTTCGCAAACTTCTAGCAAATTTTGATGGTTAAAGAACAAGTTATAAGTGGTTTTATATTAGGGTTTCTACAGTCAAGTTATCAACCTTATGTCTGTAGAAAACCAATCCCTATATCAGCAAAATTATCCAACACAAATCACTTGTAAATGGCTCAAAGGATGCACCTAGGTGATGACTCTGTGTTTTACCCATTTTTTCCTTTGTCCAAATCTCTTTTGGCACATGGAGATTATACAATTTATGTTTCTATTAGCTCTCCTTGATGGTATTATCAGGTTTTTTCCATCAATTTGCTATGGATCAGCATAAGGTATGTGTAATCCTTATTTTTGATGGTTTTATGATGGTTTATATTTAATTGAGTAAGTGTAATCTATTAACATATCTCGTTTGCTTGAAACATGTCGAAAACATGATCCATCCCTTGATCTGACCCTCGATCCAGCCCTTGATCTGGCCTGCGATCCGGCCCTCAGAGCGTAGTGTAGTTGTGGGTTGGCATATCAGTGGGATCTTCGTGGCAAATACAAAACATGGGTTTTGTACCTGCTCAAGCTCTCCAGCTATGGAGCTCATTACATTTAGATTTGAACAGTTGCATTCAGCCTCTATTTTGAGTGCACGAAGTTACTTAAAGATGATGTTTGTTACTAAGCTCTTAATGGTTTTCTGTTATAGGAGAGTGTCGACCCTTTCATTGGTCGACCTCTCGATTGTACCAAGAAACTTTGTAAGTGTTGGAAGTCTCTTCAGACAAAACAACACGATTTATATATATATAGCTATGTTGGCCCTTGGTTATGGAAGAAAGTGAATATTAAAGAAGAAAGATGAAGTACGAATTGCGTGGAAGGCACATTGACTGATATTGGGTCAAAGTGGTCAAAGAAGAAGAAAAGAAGGAGCGAAATAATGGAAAAAGAGTCATTGAACAAGAATATCGAGGAAGACAGATCAGTAAGGAATATGGATCATGGACAACTCAGCAAGTGGAAAAATCCACCAAAGGTTGCTTTGGAGCACCTCACAGGAAAGAAGGAAAGACAGGTTGGAAAAGCCCTAAAAACCCGGGTCAAGTTGACCTAGGGTTTTAGACCTAGGGTTTTGGGATATAGGGTTTTGACACCTAGACGTTAATCATTGTAATGTATAAATAAATATCGAGAGGAGTGAGGAAAGGGTTGGTTGGGGGTTATTCATTGTTGGTCATTCCGAGCTCAAAGAAGATTGTATTGTTGATGTCGAGTGATTGTTGTTGTGTGAGGATAGTATCGTGTTGTGAAAATACGGTTGTATTGTAAGATCTCCAACTGGGTACGAAGATCAACCTTGTTGCTTGGTGTGCAGGGAGGGGAGAAGGAAGAGAGAGAGAGAGAGATCTGCAAGCTAAGTACGCAGATAGAACCGTATGTTTTCATATAATATCAAGAAACATAGTTCTATGGATGTTGCCCTAGGGAGAGGGTGAACCATGTATATCTTGTTGTTCTGTGTGATTGATTTTGTGTTCTTTTTCTTTATGATATTAAGTTATTGCATCATTGTGTTAAATCTGAGATATAGTTCACGCAGTAGGCCTAAAGGAGATAAAGAATAACTAGATCTTTGTGTGTTGCTATTTTGAATCCACTTTCATTTCCTCTGGTTGTAGACACTTGTGTCCTGCAACCCCTTATTGCTACTTCGAGTGAAACTACATCTACTTCACAGGTGTTTCTGAAAGGGCCAGTAGTTAGGGCTTGTTGGTGCATTGTTAGAGTTGAACCCTGGGTCTACCCCTATACCAACAAATGGTTTTGTTGTCGGGACTAGGATCTTCTTGAGGGAATGTCAAGGTGGTTTCCATTCAAGACAAAGATTCAGAAGTGGATAGAAGAACAAGAAAAGGACTTCGTTGAGGCTCATAATGAAAACCCTAATATAAGTATAGAGGATTGGTTGGGAAGGTATATCTTTAGTGATATACACAAGATTTTCTTTGGAGGAATTCATAAGGAGCTATACGAGTGGTTAGCCAGATTAGAAGATACTAAGTTTGAGATCAGATCTATACCACCTGTGGTTTGAACATCGACATTGATCAATAAGGTCAAGAGAGTTGATAACTGTGTGTTAAGAGCAGTAGATCACTGGTTTGATAACTGGTGCAAACCTCCTGCCCTCAGGCCGAGATCCATGCAGGATCTTCTCTAAACCTCGACAAGGGTTAATTGAACTCCTTGTTTAAGCCAGCAAAGGATTTCAGGTCTCACAAGTTGGGCACTTCGAATGCAATGCCACAGCTCTTGGAAATAGTCGAAATGTGAAATTGTGAATCAGCTTAAGGTGTAAGCCCCCTCTTCAACCCCTTTTCCAATATGACCACAACCAAGCCTTACGTAAGCACCTTTCGTAACTCATAACTTCGTGAGTTGGAGCGCCAACCTCTCATGCTCTTCCCTTACAAATCCCTGAAACGCAATATGTCAACGAAGGTTGACTCCACCCAAAGTGATGGGCGCATGCCACCTGTCACCTCTGTTTACTCCGCTTATAGAGTGGGTCCTTGCCACCTATTTGCATGAGTCTTTGGCTTTCGCAACTTGAGAGAACAATTAATAGTCGTTCCTCTCCCTCTACAAATCCCCGACTCCAAAATCGTGCCTTTGATGAGATCAACGAATGTCTCCCTCCCTAGATCCAAAGACCCTCGTTGTATCGGGATTTCACCAATTGAAAATCCACAACACTCGACCCAAACCACTGGTCACTCCATTCCCCAAACTCCGGTACATGAATTCATATACGAGATAAATGGCTCTTGTTGATATCGTCCCGACGGTCACTACTCCTCCTGATATTATGGGTGTTGAAAGACACTCGGTCTTAATCCTTCCATTGTTCCACAAGATCCAATGGCTAACGAAACTTTGGCACTTCTCCTTGAAGCAATTCCACCATTCGATTCAACTTCTCCATGACTTTTGGCCAAACGACTTGGCATCCTCCCTCCTGAACTTGAATTTTGTGAGACGATTTCGATCTCCATATTTATTCGAACCCTTCAAAGGTTCTATCCCTTTTGAGCTTTCGCTTACGAACTCAAGACTTCCAAAAGGGTCCCTGCATCCACTCCTTGCAGAAAATTTTCAAATAACCTCTAGTTTTTTGGGTCTTCAACTCTGTGCACCTCTTGCAATAGAGAATTATTCAACTCCTTTGTGAGTTTGAAAGAATTTGTTCCCTTCTCCCAGCCTGTGCACACTTTGCACGGCTCTGTGCTCTGCTAGCACTCTTGCCTATAAATACACAATTTGAATCTCCTTTAAGAGTTCTGAGATGAAACTCAGGGCCTGGTCGACGCACTCCTTGTGGACCCTCCACTGCACTCTTTGCAGGAGTTCTTAGAAAGAGAAACAACTGAAACTCATTCTCCCCTTGTCCAGAATTCAAACATTCAACATAGAATTCTAGAGCATACACACACATTTCATTGAAATAAAATGCACACAGAGAATATAAACAAGCCTGCAACATACCATTTAACAGGTGGTTCCAACAACCATAACAAAGACATAGATTGGAATCAAATCTTTATTCTATTAATTCCAGTGCTCTTGTACATGGAAAATAACAACTAAAATGCATAAAATTCTTTGTTCTCCTCTGCAGCTCTAAATCTTACAAAATTTTGAATAATGTTACAATGATATAAGGGTTGAGGGTGTCTATCATCCGTTTTCCCTCCTATGCTCCTAAAACTATCTAATTTATTAAATTAAATCTACCTACTTGCATTAAACACACATAAATGCCTATTACATCCGGCAGATAGGAACATACGCTCCAAAATCAGTTTGGAACTTCAAGATATAAATGTGACTGCACTTTCCTCCTATCCATTACATTAATGTTGTAGATTTTGGAATTCACAACGTTTTCACAAAAACGTATTTAATTGCATCTGTGCGTCCAACTGTCCTCTTTGGCTAGGTGCGTGCTTTGGATTTCAACGATGCTCCTGCATCATACTCCCTTGCTTGAAAATTTTCATGAACTCTTGTTCATGAGTTCCTTCACTATTTGTCCATGATTTTGAATTGCTACTTCATCCTCCCAACATGCATCTTCAACTGGATGTCCTTTCCACTTGACCAAGTATTCAAAATACTCTTTTCTCCTGGTCTTTCTACTAATCCTCTTGTCAATTATGCTTTCCATCTATGGCTTTTCAGCTACAGGCATTTGTTTCGTCCATGGGATTTCTTCCTGTTCACCCTCCGCTCCTGCTTCTTCATCTCTATAAGGGTACAAATATTTGACATTGAATATCAATGAGATTCCGACCCCATTGGGTAATTCAATATCATATGCATTTTCCCCAAATTTTCTTATGACCTTGCACGGTCCAATTTTCTTCATCTTTAGCTTGTTGTATGTTCCCGTTGGGAACCTTTCCTTCCTCAAATGCACAAGAATCAAATCACCAACTTCAAATTGAAGTTCTTTCCTGTGTTGATCTGCTCTATGCTTGTACTCTTGACTTGAACTCTGCAATCGCTCCTTGATTCTACTATGAATCTCCTTCATCCCTTTTGCAAAGTCCTCTGCACTAGCACTCTTGAATTCAGCTTGTTCTAAATATTTCAATTCAGAGACTCCCCTTGGTTGCATTCCATATACAATTTGGAATGGACTCTGCCCTATGCTTCTATTGAGTGAATCATTGTAAGCAAATTTCACATGTGGTAGAATGTGATCCCATTGACTGTGGTGTTCAGTCACTAAGCTCCTTAACAAATCTCCCAAGCTCCTATCCACGACCTTTGTCTGTCCATCCATCTGAGGATGATATGCTGAGATAAAATACAAGTTTGTCCCCATCTTATTCCATAAGGTCCTCCAGAAATGTCCTACGAACTTGGTAACTCGATCAGAAATGATACTCCTTGGAAAGCCATGAAGTCTGACGAATTCCTTGAAAAACAAGTTCACAATATGAGTTGCGTCACTGGTTTTCTGGCATGGTATGAAATGTGCCATCTTTGAAAATCTGTCTACCACTACAAATATTGAATCATATCCCCTCTATTTCCTTCGCATTCCTAATATGAAATCCATGCTCACTGCGTCCCACGGCCTTTGGGGTATGGGTAATATCTGATATAACCTTGCATTCTGCCTTTTTCCCTTCGCGTGCTGACAAATTCTGCACCTGTCCACAAATTTCTTTACACTTGTCCTCATCCCTAGCCAGTAATATGAGCCATTCAACTTTGAGAACATTTTTTCATGACTGAAGTGTCTAACCTATCCTTCATTGTGCTTTTCCTTCAACAAATTCTCCCTCATGGAGGATTTCGAAATACATAGCTAATTTCCCCTGAACAATATTCCATCCTGGATCATGTACTCTGTCCATTGGCTTATGTCCCTGAGAATTGGATTCTCAGACGCCTCATATGCCTCTTTGAAATCTGGATCATCCCCGTACATTTCGTTGAGGTTATCAAAACCCAAAGTCTTAACTCTAAATTCCTGCATAAGCAAACATTTCATGTTCAAAGCGTTAGGAACTTTGTTAGCAGTTCCATAAATATGCTTAATCACAAAAGTAAAATTTTGCATGTATTCAACCCGTTTAGCATGTTTTTGGTTCAATTTCTCTTGTCGAGTCATGAATTGCAAAGCGTGATTATCATTGTACAAAATGAACTCTTTTGGAGCCAAATAGTGCCTCCATTTCTTTAGCGCTTGTATGACTTCGTAGAATTCTTTATCATATGTGGAGTACTTAATCTTTGCTTCATTCAGTTTTTCACTGAAATACGCGACTGGCGTGTTGTCTTGGCTTAAGACCGCTCCAATGGAAAATCCACTCGTGTCACACCTGACCTGGAATGTCTTGCAGAAATATGGAAAAACCAAAATTGGTTCCTCAGTGATCTTCTTCTTCAGTAGGTTGAAGCTCTTCTCCACTTCCTCCATCCAGTGAAAAGATTTGTCTTTTCTTCACCGTATCCATCATCGGTGTGCTAATTCCAATGAAGTTTTGGATGAATTTCCTGTAGAATCTATCCAAACCATGGAAGCTTCGAACTTCAAACACGCTCTTTGGCGATGGCCAATCCTTAATCGCCTTTATCTTTTCCGGATCCATTTTCAATTCATTTGCAGAGATAACAAAACCCAAATAAATGAGTTTTGTCCTTATAAATGATGATTTATTCATGTTGATCAGCAATTTATCTTGTTGTAACCTTCTCATCACCGCAGCTAAATGATTCAAACGCTTTGTTTCAGTTATGCTAAAAATTAATATATCATCAAGATATACAATGACAAATTTCCCAATGAAATCCTTCAGGACTTTGTTCATCAACCTCATGAAAGTACTGGGTGCATTCGTCAAGCCAAATGGCATGACAAGCCATTTATACAGCCCTTCATTCGTCTTGAATGTTGTCTTCCATTCATCACCTTTTCTCATTCTAATCTGATGATATTCGCTTTTCAAATCAATCTTTGAAAAAAACTTTGCTCCACTCAAGCAATCCATCAAGTCATCCATCCTTGGCAATGGGAACCTGTACTTGATGGTAATTTTGTTGATTTCCCTTGAGTCTGTACACAGTCTCCATCCATTTTCCTTCCTTGGGTTGAGCATTGTTGGAACAACGCATGGACTCAAGCTGTAACACCCTGTTTCCCCCAGATTGTAAATATAACTGGACTGGCCAAGGACTATGGCAAACTGATAAGTATGAATATGTGATGTAAATGGACCTGCAGGAAGAGGTCAATGAATGTGAATAATATTTTGAATTTATTGCAGGATTGCTGAGAGGGGATGTGCAGAACAAGAGACCACGATGGCGGTGGAAGGCACCGGAAAAGGTGGCGTTAACTTCCACCGAGAATTAAATACCGTATTTGGACTCCACTGGCCCGGAGAACCAAAAGCGGCTCGTTGGCCCTAAAATTCAATGCCTCCCAGGCTGGTAGGTGGATGGCTTGATGAGGGATGGGATGGTGAACCACCCATCCATAGAGCCGTCAGGCCTGATCGGCGCGAGGGTAATCGTGCCACACGCAACCTCACGAGAGGATAAGGCGTATGGAAGAGACGATTGAAAAGGCAGACGCGAGGGGAACTCGGGATTACGCAGAGTGAGTGATAGTAGAGAGGAAGGATTGCAACCTTCGCTCCTGGTCACTGGTAGACAAAGAGACGCAATCTCAGAACATCGTGGTCTCATCTCGGGGGTGGCTAGTGGTAAATCCGTTGGGAGTCGCTATGCCTACGGTTGGGTGGAAACGAGCACCCCTCTCAGTAGTTGCACCCACTTCTGAAGTTATTTCTGATAAGTGTTTTGCCTCTGGCATCTGGAAATATATGTATTCTGATAATTATGCTCATAAGTTGTGAAACTGTGAATGTTTTCATTATAAGAAGGTCTGTGTGGTATTTTAATCAATACTAGTAGTTGTATATGTTTATAACAGAAAAATCATGCATGGCTTATGATTGATAAATAAATCTAGTTATGCATAAGTTGAACCGAGTCAGATGTCCAGCCCGTTCTCAGAAATTTGTCTTCCCTTATCTGTATCCAAGAATGCCCCAGGATAGACCTCTTCATAGAGATCTCCCTCCTTAGAGAGGTTTACCAAGAACCAGGAAAAAGGGCGTGAATATGCAAGTCTTAACCACCCTGTGCGAAGAGGAATGACCCTCTTGAAATCTCGAAGTAGCAGCGTAAGGATAAGTATTGATCAATGGATGAGATACTGTCGGGGATTCTGCGGTCATTCATGACCGCTAAATCGAAGGAATGAATGAGGGTGTAATTTGCGTTAACCCTTTTTCCTCTATCTTCGTGAATAGCGAGGAAATATAAATCGTAGAACCCCAGACTCCATGAGAGCATCTGGACCGTTGGTTTTTCCACGTCCAACGAGCAGTGGGAAAGGGCGCGACATCGGGACCGATCTGAACCGTCAGATCTTAACTAGGAAACCGACAGTCGTTAGATCTATAGGGAGATAAACGAGGGTTAAGTCCTCGTGAATAGCCACGAGAAGATCTGAGCCGTCCATCCGAGGAGGACAGGTGGCAGAGATCCAAGGATCTCGCTACCTCGGAGGTTCACGGGGTAAGAGCCCACAGTTTGGATGCTCTAAGTCGCGAGTGGTGAAGCCACGAGAAGATCCGAGCCATCCATCCGAGGAGGACAGGTGGCAGAGATCCAGGGATCTCTCTACCTATGAGGTTCGCGAGGTAAGAACCCAAAATTTGGATGTTCCAAGTCATGAGTGGTGAAGCCACGAGAGGATCAGGACCGTCCAACCGAGGAGGACAGGTGGCAGCGATCTAGGGATCTCGCTACCTCGGAAGCTCGTGAGGTAAGAGCCCAATTGTTGGGCACTCCAAGTCGCGAGTAGCGAAATGCCGAGAGCCAAGCAGGAGAGAACACATGGCAACACTTCAAGGTGGGGCCTGCGTGATTTACTGGTGGACCCGCATCGCCTAGAGAAGGGAGTCAATACTCCGTTGACTCCTCGTGTCTCGGGGATTCGCAGGAGAAGGGCATGAAAGCTCAACACTTGGACTTACGAAGTCATGAGTAGAAAGAATACGAGAGTTCAACCATTGACCTCAGTAAGTGGTGAATGGCGAGAGGAGCTAGAGTTTAGCCTAGCCGACGGTCATGCGTAGAGGATGCTGACAGAAGGAAGCTATACCCATTTCGTGATCTCGGGTATCGGCAATTTGTGAAGAATATTGGAGCGCCTTTGATTCACGACTCGTGAGGTCACGAGTTTTGAAAGGCGCCTGGTTTGTCTGGCCTGTGGTCCTAACCCACAATCACAGGGTGGTGAACAGGGAAGATCTAGCCGCACTAGACCCTCGTAGGACTTCGTGGATTCTGTTCCTTGAGGAAGAACGAAAAAATTTATTATTTAGGTAGTGGGTATGTTACAAATTGGTATCAGATCATGGTTACAATACTCGGCCTGATTGGGCTCATGCACGAGTAGCGCATAAACCTCGTTCAAAAAAATCCTATGAGGAGTAATCCCCTAACTTAACTCTCTTGTCCAGGGTTAAACTGGGAAGATGAGAATCTGACTGTGTATGCAAGTGAAAGAAGTTATGAATTTATGCGCCATTTATAAAAATGAATTTAAATTCTTGACTAACAACCAGCGTTTGTCTTTTCACTCAAGTGGACGATCAACCGTGGAAATCTACAAATGCAGAGAATGGTGACTCACCAAGAGGTGGGAGAAGGCTCCCACAACAGAGATGAAGAGTCTGATGAAAGAAGAGCAATAGGACCCCCTCCAGTCTTAGCTGAGACTGTGAGGATTCTCATGGTCGAATTGCAAAGCTACAAGGCCAATAATGAAAGGATGATGAAAGAACAAGAAAAGCAAACCGAAATTAATGCAGTTCTACTGCAGAGCTTATCCGACTTACAATGAAAAATGCAGCATGAACCTGAGATGTAGAATCATGGTCATGTCAGTGGCCACACTGAGAGAAGCACATCCAGAAAGGTCCACCCCAAAGGTAAAGGACCAATACCAGACGATTCCACGGAGAAGGAAGCTGGTGATTCAGAAGGCTCTTCCAGCAGCAGGACCAGTTCCTATTCTCAAAAGAAACAGAAGAAGAAAAAGACTTCCAAGAGTCATAAATTTGAAGAATTCAGAAAGGCCAAACCTCCCTCCTTTGACGGTGAAATGAAGAAGGGAGAGGAAGCCGAGGCCTGGCTACTTGGGCTGAAGAAATATTTCAGAGTCCATGATTTTTCAGAGAACTTGAAGGCCCAAGTGGCCACTTTCAATCTGAACGGAAAAGCTTCCATCTGGTGGGAAGACCTTAAGAATATGAAAGGGATCCGCAAGGAGGACCTGTCTTGGAAACAGTTTGAGAAGTACTTCCGGAAGAAGTAATTGTTGGAAAGTTATTTCGACGAGAAGGCTAAAGAGTTTTATGAACTCAAACTGGGACAACTTACTATGGAGGAGTATGTCAACAAATTCCTCGACTTATTGAGATATGTACCCTACATTAAATAAGAGAAGGCGAAGTCACAACGCTTCATCAGTGGGCTACCCAAAGAATACCAGAACCGAATCGAATTCGACGAGCCAAAGACCTTAGAAGACACTATTCGAAAAGAAACATATTGTCATGAACAATATGGACATCGGACAGAGTCTCGTGGAGACTGGAAACAGAAGAGTGTTTCGAGATTCCAGAAAAAGGGGAGAAAATCCTCAGGATTTAAAAACTATAAGAAGAACCATAGAATGAACTTTCCAACCCGGAGTGTACTCCAGCAGAACTTTCCCTTAGCGGACGAAAATAAAACTTTTGGACCTATACTAGTAAAGACTGATAACCCAAAGTGAAAACCTTTGGAATGTTGGGATTGCAGAGGAGAGAATCTTCGGAGAGACTGTCCACTCCGACAACAGAACAGTCGGAAAATTTATAACATGCAAGAAGCTACCATGGTCAATGATGTGGCAAGGAGTGTGCCACAGATATATGCAGCCTTGGATAATAACCAAGCTGACCACCAAGCTTCAATGGTAGAAATAGAAGGTATGATTTCCAACCATCTGGTGTCTATTTTAATTGACCCTGGTTCAAATTTGAGTTACATATCCCCTAGAGTCGTTGATAAGTGTAAACTACTGCCACAGAAGCAAACTAAACCATGGTTGGTACAGTTAGCCACTAGCACCAAAAGAAAGGTGGTAGAGGCCGTACCAGCTTGCCAAATGATGTTGGGTGAATTCCCCACCCAAGAAACCCTTAATGTATTACCCCTGGGATCATATGATCTGTTGATTGGTATGGACTGGTTGGCCACCCATAAATCCAAACTGGACTGTTACTATAAAACCTTAGAAGGTGTGAGCGAAGAAGGAAAAAGGATAACCCTTCAAGGGATCTGAAAACCGGTCTCGGTGAGACAAATATCAGCAATACAAATGAGGAAGTATTGTCGAAAGGGATGTCCCCTATATGTAGTACAGGTGTTGAAAACAACTGAAGGTGTAGATCCAATCCCTGAAGATCACCCTATCCTGAGAGAATACCGAGATGTGTTTCCAGAGGAAACACCGGGTCTACCTCTGAGAAGAGACATTGACTTCTCAATAGAACTTGCACCAGGGATGGTGCCGGTGTCTAGAACACCCTACCGGATGAGCATGCCTGAGTTAGTTGAACTCAAATTGCAATTGAAATAAATGATGGATAAGGGTTATATTCGACCCAGCGTGTCCCCCTGGGGAGCACCGGTCCTGTTTGTGAAAAAGAAGGATGGCAGCCTTAGACTGTGTATAGATTACAGACAACTTAATAAAGTAACCATAAAGAACAAATACCCCTTGCCTAGGATCGATGATCTATTCGATCAGTTGGGAGGTGCATCTGTTTTCTCA
>JZKD02S2008362.1:205770-266480 GCA_000966675.3 Picea glauca | reverse complement strand
CAGAGATAGACTGTACATTCCCAATTGTGACGACTTGAAGAGGTTCATCATGGATGAACTACATAAAAGACCCTACACTGGTCACCCAGGATACCAGAAAATGATTACTGCCACCGAAAAACACTTTTATTGGCCAGGATTGAAGAAGAACGTAGCCAAATATTTGGCCCAATGCATAGAATGCCAACAGGTTAAAGCAGAACATCGACACCCAGCAGGACTATTACACCCTTTACCCATCCTAGAATGGAAATGGGAAACCATCTCCATGGATTTTATCACTGGATTACCAACTTCAACCAAACAGAATGATGCCATTATGGTGGTGGTGGATAAACTGAGCAAGTCTGCTCATTTCATCCCCATCAAATCGACCTGCAAGGCGATAGATATCGCACAGGTATTCATGAAAGAGGTATTCTGACTGCACGACATGCCGAGAGAGATAATATCTGACAGAGACACAAAATTCACTTCCAAATTTTGGAAATCATTGATGGCGTGTTTAGAAACCAAATTGTTGTTTAGTAACGCTTATCACCCTCAAACCGATGGACAGATAGAGAGAGTAAATTAGATATTAGAAGATATGTTAAGGATGCATGTAATGCATCAACCTAGGAAATGGGAAGACTACCTGCCATTGGTAGAGTTTGCCTACAACAATGGCTACCAAGTATCCTTAAAGATGAGTCCCTTCGAGGTCCTCTATGGTAGACAGTGTAATACCCCAGTCAGCTGGAGTAATCATGTAAATAGGATTTCTATTGGACCTGATATGTTGAAAGAAATGGAACAGCAAGTGACTCAGATAAAACAAAATCTGAAGGCCGCTCAGAGCCGACAGAAAAGTTATGCTGATCAAAAGAAAACTCCAAGAGAGTTCAAAATGGGAGACCATGTATATCTCAGAATCAAGCCCAGAAGGAGTTCACTGAAAATGGGGACTTGTGCCAAATTGGCACCCCGGTATTGTGGACCCTTTGAGTTTCTAGATAGAGTGGGACCTGTAACCTATCGGCTAGCACTTCCTCCCACAGTAAAAGCACATAATGTTTTCCATGTTTCATTAATGAAGAAATATGTACATGATGCTAATCATATAATTGACTGGTCTGTGATCTAGGTGGAACCGGAGGGAGAATTCCTACCAGAACCCCAATGCATATTGGACAGAAGGGAAACCCGACTCCGAAACAGAACCATTGCACAGGTCAAGGTGCAGTGGAAACATTTTGGCCCAGATGAGGCTACATGGGAAATGGAGGATGCCATGAGACAGGCATATCTGATTTTGTTTGCTTCTATACATGTAATTCACGTTAGTAGCTAAGAACATCAAGGACAATGCTCCTTTTTAAGGGGGAGGGAATTGTAACACCCTGTTTCCCCCAGATTGTAAATATAACTGGATTGGCCAAGGACTATGGAAAAATGATAAGTATGAATATGTGATGTAAATGGACCTGCAGGAAGAGGTCAATGAATGTGAATAATATTTTGAATTTATTGCAGGACTGCTGAGAGGGGATGTGCATAACAAGAGACCACGATGGCGGTGGAAGGCACCAGAAAAGGTGGTGTTAACTTCCACCGAGAATTAAATACCGTATTTTGACTCCACTGGCCCAGAGAACCAAAAGCGTCTCCCTGGCCCTGAAATTCAATGCCTCGCAGGCCGGTAGGTGGATGGCTTGATGAGGGATGGGATGGTGAACCACCCATCTGTAGAGCCATCAGGCCTGATCGGCGCAAGGGTAATCATGCCACACGCAACCTTGCGAGAGGATAAGGCGTATGGCAGAGACGATTGAAAAGGCAAACGCGAGGGGAACTCGAGATTACGCAGAGTGAGTGATAGCAAAGAGGAAGGATTGCAACCTTCGCTCCTAGTCACTGGTAGACAGAGAGATGTAGTCTCAAAACATCGTGGTCTCAGCTCGAGGGTGGCTAGTGGTAAATCCACTAGGAGTCGCTACGCCTACAGTTGGGTGGAAACGAGCACCCCTCTCAGTAGTTTCACCCACTTATGAAGTTATTTCTGATAAGTGTTTTTCCTCTGGCATCTGGAAATATATGTATTCTGATAATTATGCTCATAAGTTGTGAAACTGTGAATGTTTTCATTATAAGAAGGTCTGTGTGGTATTTTAATCAATACTAGTAGTTGTATATGTTTATAACAGAAAAATCATGCATGGCTTATTATTGATAAATAAATCTAGTTATGCATAAGTTGAACCGAGTCAAATCTCCGGCCCGTTCTCAGAAATTTGTCTTCCCTTATCTGTATCCAAGAATGCCCCGGGATAGACCTCTTCACAGAGATCTCCCTCCTTAGAGAGGTTTACCAAGAACCAGGAAAAGGGCGTGAATATGAAAGTCTTAACCACCCTGCGCGAAGAGGAATGACCCTCTTGAAATCTCGAAGTAGCAGCATAAGGATAAGTATTGATCAATGGATGAGATCCTGTCGAGGAGTCTGCGGTCATTCACGACTGCTAAATCGAAGGAATGAATGAGGGCATAATTTTCCTTAACCCTTTTTCCTCTATCTTTGTGAATAGCGAGGAAATCTGAATCGTAGAACCCCAGACTCCATGAGAACATCTGGACCATTGGTTTGTCCATGTCCAACGAGCAGTGGGAAAGGGTGTGACATCGGGACCAATCTGAACCGTCAGATCTTAACTAGGAAACCCGACAGTCGTTAGATCTATAGGGAGATAAATGAGGGTTAAGTCCTTGTGAATATCCACGAGAAGATCCGAGTCGTCCATCCGAGGAGGGCAGGTGGCAGAGATCCAGGGATCTCGCTACCTCGGAGGTTCGCGGGGTAAGAGCCCATAGTTTGGATGCTCCAAGTCGTGAGTGGAGAAGCCACGAGAAGATCCGAGCCATCCATCCGAGGAGGACAGGTGGCAGAGATCCAGGGATATCGCTACCTCGGAGGTTCGTGAGGTAAGAACCCAAAATTTGGATGTTCCAAGTCGCGAGTGGCGAAGCCATGAGAGGATCAGGACCGTCCAACCAAGGAGGACAGGTGGCAGTGATCCAAGGATCTCGCTACCTCGGAAGCTCGCGAGGTAAGAGCCCAATTGTTGGGTGCTCCAAGTCAGAGTAACGAAATGCTGAGATCCAAGCACGAGAGAACACATGGAAACACTTCAAGGTGGGGCCCATGTGATTGACAGGTGGACTCGCATCGACTACAGAAGGGATTCAATGCTCCGTTGACTCCTCGTGTCTCGGGGATTCGCAGGAGAAGGTCATGAAAGCTCAACACTTGGACTTATGAAGTCACGAGTAGCGAGAATGTGAGAGTTCAACCATTGACCTCAGTAAGTGGCAAATGGTGAGAGGAGCTAGAGTTTAGCCTAGCCGACGGTCATGCGTAGAGGACGCTGACAGAAGGAAGCTATACCCATTTCTTGATCTCGGGTATCGGTGATTTGTGAAGAATATTGGAGCGCCTTTGATTCACGACTCATGAGGTTGTGAGTTGTGAAAGGCGCCTGGTTTGTCTGGCCTGTGGTCCTAACCCACGATCACAAGGAGGTGAACAGGGAAGATCTAGCCGCACTAGACCCCTGTAGGACTTCAGGGATTCTGTTCCTTGAGGAAGAACGAAAACTTTTATTATTTAGGTAGTGGGTATGTTACACAAGCTCTCCTAAATCAATCCTTTGTCCATTAAGTCCTAGACCTGTCTATTAACTTCTTCATTCTCTTGCAGCATCAACCTATAAGTTGTTTTGTTTGGAAAACTGGCTCCAAGTATAAGATCAATATGATGGCTTATACTCCTGATAGGTGGCAACGAACAAGGTAGTTCATCCACTACTATATCAGAAAATTCTTCCAGCAACTCTTGGATTTCTTTCGGTAAATCATCTATCCTAGTGTTGTTCAAAATAATTCTGGGCTTCCTAACCAAAATGAATTTTGTGTCTTCCTTCTTCTTGACTTCCTTAAGAAATTCCTTCCCACTCATGAGAAGTACAATGTTTCTCATCTCGATTTTCACCTCTTTATCCTTAATTGGCAACAACATGTGCGTCCTACCACTTTTCTCCAGAGTGTACGTGTTCTTTTTCCCATCATGCACCACATTTATGTCATATTTCCATGGTCTACCTAGTAATAGATGACAAACATCCATGGGAATGACATCACATAATACCTCATCTTTATATCCTCCTATTTTAAATTCAACTAAACAATGTTTAGTGACATTTACGTGATGTCCTTTTTGTAGCCACGAAACTTTGTATGGGCTTGGATGCGCAACAGTCTCTAGCTCCATATTTTCTGCCATTTCCATGGATACAAGATTATTTGTGCTACCGCTATCCACTATGAACTTCCATACCATGTCTTTTGTTTTGCAAGCAGTCTAAAACAAATTGTTTCTTTGGGTTGGGTTCTCTGGTTCCTTCTCTGATTTCAAGAGAACTTTTTGCATCATCAAAGATCTTCCACCCTAAGTGTCCTCTGCCTCAACATTCCATCCTTGAGATTTGGAAATGTGAGTTTCACCACCATCTTTCTTCCTATCTGAACACTCATAGGATTTATGTCCAATTTTTCCACAGACAAAGCATTTCACTTCACCTCCTCTGCCTCTTCCTCTTCCTCTGGCTCAAGGAAAAGTATTTCTATCAGCGTACTACCTCCCCTGTGAGCTTCCTCCTCTCTCAGATTGAGTTTGATTTTTCTTCCCCTCTTATTTAGGCTTCTGAGTTCTATCCTAGGCAATTGTCTTTCCTCTGCTTTGACTTCTGCCTCAGTCTCTTTGACCTTGTTTTCAGCTCAGCCTCTCTTCATCTTTTAGAGCCATATGATAAGAATCTTCTACGGTTTGGATGGTCATCATGCTCATATTGTCCTGAATGTCATATCATAGACCATTCATATAAATGGCAACTTTCTCATCATCGATTTCCAAATGACCTTCTCTAATGTTTATCCTATAGCACTCTTCAGTGTATTCTTTCACTGACATCAGCTTTTGTCTCAAATTCTGCATCCTCCGAAACACATTTATTTGATAATCCTAGGGTATAAACTTGGCTTTCATTTTTGCAACCATTCTATCCCAGCTCTTGATTTTCTGCTTTCCCTTGCAACGTCTGTCAGCCTGTAGTTCATCCCACCACAGTGTTGCATGCCCTTTAAGTCTAGTAACGACATGTTTGACTTTCTTGTCTTCCTTGACATCCTCATAGTTGAAGTGTTTGTCTAGAGCTCTAATCCAGTCTAGAAGCTCTTCAATGTCTAGGTTTCCTTCGTACATTGGAATGTCCATTTTTTCCCTAGAACCTATCCTTGCAACACCCCTGAATAGGCATTCTTCTACAGCATCTTCAACTGCAACTTCTTCTCCTTCATTTTTAGCTTCATTTTCACTTTCATCTTCGTTGATATCCCCAGCGTCAACTGTTTGCCTCTGTGTTGTCTCCATAGCATCAAGTCTAGCACTTAATTCATGCATTTCTCTTTCCACTACTAGATCAGGTATGGTCCTTTCTCTTCTTCTCAGCGGCATGGTTGTAAAATTCCTCTTTTCTCTTGGTTGTAGAAAGCAAAGAATTTGTTCTAGGCTCTGATACCACAACTAGTGCAGACCTCCTTCCCTAAGGCTGAGATCCGCGCAGGATCTTCTCTAAACCTAGACAAGGGTTAACTGAACTCCTTGTTTAATCCCTCAAAGGATTTTGGGTCTCGTGAGTTGGGAACTTCAAATGCAATGCCACAGCTCTTGGCAATAGCCGAAATGCAAAATTGTGAACGAGCTTAAGGTGTAAGCCCCCTCTTTGGCCCCTTTTCCAATATGACCACAGCCAAGCCTTACGTAAGCACCTTTCGCAACTCACGACTTCGTGAGTTGGAGCGCCAACCTCTCATTCTCTTCCATTACCAATCCCCAAAATATGATATGTCAATGAAGGTTGACTCCACCCAAAGCGACGGGTGCATGCCACCTATCACCTCTATTTACTCCACTTAAAAATTGGGTCCTTGCCACCTGTTCGCACGAGTCTTCGGCTTTCACAACTTGAGAGAACAAAGAATATCCATTCCTCTCCCTCTACAAATCCCCAACTCCGAAATTGTGCCTTCGATGAGATCGATGGTTGTGTGCCTGCCTAGATCCAACGACCCTCGTTGTATCAGGATTTCGTCAATCGAAAATCCACACCACTCGACCGAAACCACTGGTCACTCCATTCCCCAAACTCTAGTACATGAATTCATATACAAGATCAATGGCTCTTGTTGATATGGTCCTGATGGTCACTACTCCTCCTGAGCTTATGGGTGTTGAAAGACACTCGGTCTTAATCCTTTCGTTGTTCCACAAGATCAAATGGATAATGGAACTTTGGCACTTCTCCTTGAAGCGATTCCACCATCCGATTCAACTTCTCCAGGACTTTTGGCCAAATGACTTGGCATCCTCCCTCCTGAACTTGACTTTTGTGAGATGATTTTGACCTCTGTCTTTATTTGAACCCTTCGAAAGTTCTATCCCTTATGAGCTTTCTCTTGTGAACTCAAGGCTTCCAGAAGGGTCCCTACACACACTCCTTGTGGAAAATTTTCAAATAACCTCTGTTTATTTGGGTCTTCGACTCTGTGCATACAATTTACATGGATCTGTGATTTCAATGATGCTCCTACATCAATAGCACTATCGGAGGGTACATTACCGAGTTTTCTATTGACAGAGTAGAGTCATATAGCCAAGAAGAGAGGTATTTCTTTAAGGGACCGAGAGGAAATTTTTTACACTTTTTGAAGTTGAAGATCAAGATGCTATTGCATGAGAAGAACATCTTGAAGATACAGTAATTGGTCAAATCAAAAATCTAATGTTCAAGAATTCAAACAGTGACAACGACATAGAGGTTGGACATACGCGCAGTGGGAGAACCTTCAGAGAGGTTCCTTTGGTAAACTTGTTTGAGTAGAGCCACGAACCACTAGCACATGATGAAGGTTTATATAGTGGAGAAGAAGAAGAGCTATTAAACGAGGAACATTCAGAGTACGCTAGGGAAAAGGACGAGAAGACTGAAGAATCTCACCGAGAAGAGTCAGATACTTCAGGAACTGCGCTGACTGTCAAAGTAAGTACTATTACTCCTCATGTTGTTTTAGCAACATTAAGTAACCAGATTAGTCAGATTTATCATAGCACTCAGAGCACTGTTACCAACAGTTCAACACATACTCAGTCAAGAAACCTAGGGAGATCTATGGAAGATGAAATGACACTAAATATCTTTAGAGGAGATGGATCTGAAGATCCTGATGAGCACTAGTTCTTATGCGAGGTTGTATGGAGTATTAAGAAATTCAATGACGAAGAAGTTAAGAGATCTCAATTTAGTACTACCTTGAGAGACTATGCACTGAATTGGTATATGAAGTTTTCTACAGTGACTGCATAGCCTAAACCGCTGAATACCATCAAAATTGTGTTGAGTGCAGAATTCAAGAAAACCAAGTCGGAGTCGCAGTGCATTATCGAACTGAAATAAATCAAGCAGAGAGTAGTTGAACCTGTTTGTAAGTTTGATCAGAGGTTTAAGACCTTTACAAGATGATTGAGTTTTTAGATTCCAGATGAGAAGAATAAGGAATGGTTCATTGTTGCCCTCTTACCACACATCAGAGTTCCTCTGATGCAACAAAATGTTGCTTCACAGGCTAAGGCGTTGGAGATCGCCATGAAACTAGAATCAACCCCTATGGGAGAATCCAGCTCAGGTATGAGTCAAATTTTGAGCCATCTAACTAGCTTATCTCTACAGGTCGAAGATATGAAGAAAGAAAAAGGAAAATATAAAAGAGATGGCATTTGTTGTATCATATGTAAATTAGAGGGTCGTGATAAGGAGCATTGTCCTCTATTTCATGAGTACTTGGCCTCTAGAGCTCTGATCCCTTTGAAGTAGGTTAATCTACCGTGGTGTGAGGTATGTAGAAATAGACATCACCCTGGTGAATGCTATTACATACAAAAATATATCCAGACACCTACCAAACTTTATTGCACATTTTGTAAATCTGTGGGGCATGATGAGAAGGACTGTAGGGATTATGACCTCTTGCAAGAAATATTGAGAGATACATATAGGATTCAAGGCAAAGTACAGTAGGAAGGAAATGTTATGCAATTTAATTCCCAAGAAGCGGAAACTTCAACCCTTGTGGTGGATTTAGAGGAAGAAGATGAGGAGGGGGCATGGGTCAAGGTCGAGGTCAGATCATTTGTTATAACTGCACACAGCCAGTACATTTGGAAAGGGACTGTCAGAACCCTTGTACCCCTTGCAACTACTACAACTCATTTGAACATGTTATTGAAGATTGTCCATCATTTTTAGCAAAGCTCAAGGAGAGATGAGGAGGAAACCAACAAGTACAATTAATCTCAGCAGAACCTCACAGAGAGGATCCCAGAGTCGTTGTTATCACTAGAGGAAGCATTTTTACAAGAGAATACAGAGTGACCCCGGGAAATACTACAGAATAATTAAGGGTCGGAATAGCTACAGAGAAGACACAAGTGTCTAATCTAAGGGAAGAAAAATAGACATTTGAAGAGGCAAGAAAATAATTTGGAAGAGATCAGGCTTCTTCATCAAAGACACAACTAGAAGTGAGAGAATGTGGAAGGCTTTTGGCATTTGATCAGTCTACATCACTAGGAGAAGGAAAAGAGGTAATAAAGCTTATGGAATTCTTATGCACTTGCATTAATGTGATTAAGGATGAAAGAGTTGTACAAGAACTACAAAATTTAATCAGACGGTATGAGATAGGTAGGATAGCTCCTCTTCTGAATAAATCAGTACATCGAGTATCCAGAAAAAGAAGGAGAAATAAGGAATTACACCTTAATGCTCAGATTAGATATTATGACATAGATTATGTGGTCCTCGACTTAGGGTCAAAAGTCAATGTTATGACAAAGAAGACTTGGGCACTGATGGGAAAACCTAAGTTAATTTACTCTCCTATCAGGCTTAGGATGGCTAATCAGTAGGCGGTAAGCCCTTTTGGAAAACTGTAGCATGTCCCTGTGGACATCAACAGGGTAAGGATGTTTGTGGACTTTGAGGTGATTGAGATAGTTGATGATAGTTGTCCTTATCCTGCATTGTTAGAAATTGATTAGGATTTCAACAATTTGACTGTGGTTGACTTAAAGAAAAAAAGAATGACATTTGAAGGTGATGACCTTAGGGTCATTGCACCTCTTTATTCTGATGAAGGTCGTAGATAGAGAGAACCCATTAGAGAAGAAGAATGTGCATATGAACTAGAGAACATATTTAAATTGACAGCAAGACATCAGGATTACATTAATCCTACAGTAGATGGGAATTTAAGCAAGCGAAGTGACAATGCATGCTCATCGGATTTGGAAGAAGCACTAGATAACTAGTAGAAGAAAATGTATGAAGTTTCTATGATAAGGTATGTTAGATTGACAAAGGAATTTCATTGGATTGGCACATAAGTAAGTAATTTACCCACATTTGATGGTCTAAATCATTTAGAAACATTCTTGTCAGAATTTGAAGAAATTGTAGCAGTACAACAGTGACTGTTGGCACTGGATGAATATTTAAAAGCAATGCCAGCAAGATGGTGGGGAACACACAAGAATAACATCGTGGAATGTGTGAAATGTCTCACTTTGATGACAGTGTTCTTTTCAGAACAAGCTGAAGGGTGTGAATTTTGATACACGGGTCAGAGCTATCCGAAGGACCATGTGCGAAGTTGTGAGGAGGCCTGGAGTGGAATTCCTCAAGATCAATGGGTGGATAAGTTCATTAACACCTTGGACACAACTCATATCAATTGGTATCTTCAAGCAGAACTGCGCCTCAACACTGCAGATTGGTACGGTATTACATGGAACTTTGTAGCTACATTTTTATTTGAAATTGAGTACCCCTCAGTAGATCAAGCTTTACATGTTGTAAGACAGAAAGTATTTGAGGAGGCACCTAACCTCCCTTTGGAGAAATAAGAAGATGAATGAACTGCACCACTTTAGAAATTGCAAGGTTGTTACAATATCAATGTTTATGAAGACGATGATCCTAGGAATGTGAACATCACAAAAAATGAAGGACAGCGAGACATAGAAAGACCAGGAGTCAAACTACCTTTCATTGGACAGCCAATCAAAATCAATAAAGTTAATATTGGAATAGAGCAAGCACCTAATCTCACAAAGTTTGGATATTATTGGGATGCTTCCACTATTGACAAGATCACAGAACTACTACATGAGTATCAGGACTTGTTTCCAACCAAGTTCATAGAAATCAAGGGAATTAAAGGGCCCATGAGAGAGATGAAGATTCCCTTGAAACCAAATGCAAGGCCAGTCAAGCAGAGACCCTACAGAATGAATCCCAAATATAAGCAGAAAGTCAAGATTGAATTAGACAGAATGTTGGAAGAAGGAATCATAGAACCTGTTGAAGAGTCAGAATGGATCATCCCTATGGTGGTCCAAGATAAGAAGATAGGACAGATCAGAATCTTTGTAGACTTGAGTAAATTGAATGATGCATGCTTACATGATCCATTTCCTACATCGTTTACTGACGAAGTGTTGGATAATGTGGGAGGACAGGAAGTTTACTCCTTCATAGATGGATTTTCAGGTTATCACCAGATTCAGATTGCTAAGTGTTGGCACAGGGGCAGACCCAGGGTTCAACGCTTCAGCAGCACACCAACAAAACCCTAACTATCGGCCCTTTTGGAAACACCTGCGAAGAAAATGAAGTATCACCCAAGGTAGAGGCAAGGGGGGATGCAAGACTCAGATGTATGCAACCTATATGGGACACAGATCTGTGATTACAATACCTTAACAGAGCACTTAGCAGTTAAAATTCATCAGTATTTAATCCTTATTTACATTGCAAATTCACATCCTAATTATAGAATAGTGCAGTATTCAACCAGATCTAACACTTCCAAGCACTTAGCACATCATATCTAGCATTCATTCAAGTTACTAAGCACTAATCTATTATATCAGATGCATCTAACATATATCATTTCACTAAGAATACATCACATCAATAACATAACAACTATAATGCACAAAGCAACCATAACACAAGATATACGTGGTTCACCCCAGTGTGGGGCTGCGTCCACCAACTCTTCTCTCCTTTATTGTCTTCTTTCAATATTCTACAAGCACAAATCCATAAGAACCCACTCCGCATAGGACAAGAGATCTGCAGGCACCTCACCATATCCTCCTTCCCCGAGCTAGGTTTAAGCACAAAGCCTTCTTACAAGATGCACACAAGCTTCTTAGAATCACTTTCACTTAGCTCTGCAAGTTCTTAACACACAGTAAGCACAAAGCCTTTGCAATCACACAGATCAAACTCTAGCACTTAGCACAGTAGCCTCTTCTTACATCACCTAGATATCTATTTATACATTTCAAAATGGGCCTCAGCATGGGTAAACCCATGGGCCGACAACCCATGCCTGTTAAATAAACCCTAAACCCAAAAATTCTTTAAGAAGGGTTTGAGATCCCATGATCTCGGCTTCGCCTTGTGCTCCACATTTGATCAGCCTGTCAAAGTCCCAAAATTGGTCAAACATGACCAAGGTTGTCCAAAACGTGGTCAAGGGCCAACAGGCCCCCAACACTCACTTGTGACTCGTCCCGAGTCACTCTGGTTTGGGTAACTCTGCCTCAAATGCCTCGAGCTTGGCTCGAGCTGCTTCAACCTGTTGCTTCGCTAGAGCCTCCTACTTGGTGAACTCTTTAATGACCTTCTCGATGATAGGTCCTTCCAATCGTTTTTCAACTGAGGTGACCACCTGCTCTAGTTGTGCACCTTGTCCTTCAATCTCCTCAAAAAGTATGCAAGCTACATCCTGCACTGGTTGGAGTTGTTGGGTTACTTCCATGACCTTACTCTGAATGGCATGGACCTGTTGCTGAACTATGCGTTGTTCCTGGGCTCTTTTCACCCTCTCAACCAGTTATGGTATCTTCAACTGCGCTAGTACTATTGTTGTTTGTTGTTTTTCCTCCTAGAGCTGTGAATGCAGTGTCCTGAGATAAGGGTCCTCTACAAGGCGCTTGTAGGTCTGCGCACTTTGACTGTTGAGTTGTTTTCACTCCAAGGCTAATGCCTTGATTCTCTCAACTATTCTCCTCGCAGTTTCTTCTCTTAGATCTCGCATTTCCTATGGAGTGCTTGGCACTACTTGTAACTCCAGTTCAACTATCCTTTGTAAATCATCTATCCTAGAGTTATTCAAAACAATTATGGGCTTCCTAAGAAAAATGAATTGTGTGTCTTCCTTCTTCTTGACTTCCTTAAGAAGTTCCTTCCCACTCATGAAAAGTACAGTGTTTCTCATCTCTATTTTCACCTCTTTATCCTTAATTGGCAGCAACATGTGCGTCCTACCAATTTTCTCTAGAGTGTATGTGTTATTTTTCCCATCATGCACCATATTTATGTCATATTGCCATGGTCTACCTAGTAATATATGACAAACATCCATGGGAATGACATCACATAATACCTCATCTTTATATCCTCCTATTTTAAATTCAACTAAACATTGTTTAGTGACATTTACCTGATGTCCTTTTTATAGCCATGAAACTTTGTATGGGCTTGGATGTGCAATAGTCTCCAGCTCCATCTTTTCTACCATTTCCATGGATATAAGATTATCTGTGCTACCGCTGTCCACTATGACCTTGCATACCCTGTCTTTGGTTTTGCAAGTAGTCTGAAACAGATTGTTTCTTTGGGCTGGGTTCTCTGGTTCCTTCTCTGATTTCAAGAGAACCTTCTGCATCATCAAAGATATTTCATCCTCAGCATCCTCTACCTCAACATTTTGTCCTTGATATTTGGAAATGTGAGTTTCACCACCATATTTCTTCCTATCCGAACACTCATAGGATTTATGTCTGATGTTTCCATAGACAAATCATTTCACTTCACCTCCTCTGCCTCTTCCTCTTCCTCTGGCTCGAGGAAAAGTATTTCTATCAGCATACTGCCTCCCCTATGAGCTTCCTCCTCTCTCAAATTGAGTTTGAGTTTTCTTCCCCTCTTCTTTAGGGTTCTGAGTTCTGTCCTGGACAATTGTCTTGCCTCTGCTTTGACTTCTGCCTCAACTTCTTTGACCTTGTTTTCGGCTCAGCATCTCTTCATCTTTTAGAGCCATCTGATAAGAGTATTCTACGGTTCGGATGGTCATCATGCTCATCTTGTCCTGAATTTCATATCGTAGACCATTCATATACCTGGAAACTTTCTCATCATCGCTTTCCCAATGACCTGCTCTAATGTTTATCCTATAGAACTCTTCAGTGTATTCTTTCACTCACATCAGCTTCTGTCAAATTCTACATCCTCCGAAACAGATTTATTTGATAATCCCTGGGTATAAACTTGGCTTTCATTTTTGCAACCATTCTATCCCAACTCTTGATTTTCTGCTTTCCCTTGCAACGTTTGTCAGCCTGTAGTTCATCCCACCACAGTGTTGCATGCCCTTTAAGTCTAGTAATATCATGTTTGACTTTCTTGTCTTCCTTGACATCCTCATAGTCGAAGTGTTTGTCTAGAGCTCTAATCCAGTCTAGAATCTCTTCAATGTCTAGGTTTCCTTCGTACATTGGAATGTCCATTTTTTCCCTAGCACCTATCCTTGCAACACCCCTAAATAGGCGTTCTTTTGTAGCATCTTCAACTGCAACTTCTTCTCCTTCATTTTCAGCTTCATTTTCACTTTCAACTTCGTTGATATCCCCAGCGTCAACTATTCACCTCTGTGTTGTCTCCATAGCATCAAGTCTGGCACATAATTCATGCATTTCTCTTTCCACTACTGGATCAGGCATGGGCCTTTCTCTTCTTCTCGGTGGCATGGATGTAAAATTCCTCTTTTATCTTTATTGTATAAAGCAAAGAATTTGTTCTAGTCTCTAATACCACAACTAGTGCAGACCTCCTGCCCTCAGGCCGAGATCCACGCAAGATCTTCTCTAAACCTCGACAAGGGTTAACTGAACTCCTTGTTTAAGCCCGCAAAATATTTCGGGTCTCATGAGTTGGGCACTTCGAATGCAATGCCACAGCTCTTGGCAATAGCTGAAACATGAAATTGTGAATGGGCTTAAGGTGTAATCCCCCTCTTCATCCCCTTTTCCAATATGACTACAGCGAAGCCTTACGTAATCACCTTTCACAACTCACGACTTTGCGAGTTGGAGCACCAACCTCTCGTTCTCTTCCCTTACCAATCCCCGAAATGCGATATGTCAGCAAAGGTTGACTCCACCCAAAGAGACGGGCACATGCCACTTGTCACCTCTATTTACTCCACTTACAAAGTGGGTCATTGCCACATGTTCGCACAAGTCTTTGACTTTCGCAACTTGAGAGAACAACGAATAGCCATTCCTCTCCCTCTACAAATCCACGACTCCAAAATCATGCCTTCGATGATATCGACAATTGTATGCCTCCCTAGATCCAATGACCCTTGTTGTATCAGTATTTCGCCGATCAGAAATCCACAACACTTGACCCAAAACACCAGTCACTCCATTCCCTGAACTTCGGTACACGAATTCATATACGAGATCAACGACTCTCGTTGATATGGTCCTGATGGTCACTACTCCTCCTGAGCTTATGGGTGTTGAAAGACACTTAGTCTTAATCCTTCTGCTATTCCACAAGATCAAATGGCTAACGAAACTTTGGCACTTCTCCTTGAAGCGATTCCACCATCTGATTCAACTTCTCCATAACTCTTGTCCAAATGACTTGGCGTCCTCCCTCTTGAACTTGACTTATGTGAGACAATTTCAACCTCCATCTTTATTTGAACCCTTCAAAGGTTCTATCCCTTCTGAGATTTCTCTTGCGAACTCAAAGCTTCCAAAAGGGTACCTACACATAATCCTTGCAGAAAATTTTCAAATAACCTCTGGTTATTTGGGTCTTCAACTCTGTGCACCTCTTGCAACAGAGAATTCTTCAACTCCTCTATGAATTTGGAAGAATTTGTTCCCTTCTCCCAGCCTTCACACACTTTGCACGACTATGTGCGCACAATTTGCACGACTCTATGATTTCAATGATGCTCCTGCATCAATAGCACTATCGGAGGGTACGTTACCGAGTTTGCTATTGATAGAGTAGAGTCATATAGCCAATAAGAGAGGTATTTCTTTAAGGGACCGAGGGGAAATGTTTTACACTTTTTGAAGTTGAAGATCAAGATGCTATTGCATGAGAATAACATCTTGAATATAGAGTAATTGGTCAGATCGAAAATCTAATGTTCAATAATTTAGAGAGTGACAATGACACAGAGGTTGGACATACGCGCAGTGGGAGAACCTTCAGAGAGGTTCCTTTGTTAAACCTGTTTGAGTAGAGCCACGAACCACTAGCGCATGACGAAGGTTTATATAGTGGAGAAGAAGAAGAGCTATTGAACAAGGAACATTCAGAGTCCGCTAGGGCAAAGGACGAGAAGACTGAAGAATCTCAATGAGAAGAGTCAGATACTTCAGGAAATTGCGATGACTGTCAAAGTAAGTACTATTACTCCTCATGTTGTTTTAGAAGCATTAAGTAACCAGAGTAGTCAAAGTTATCAGAGCACTTAAAGCACTATTACCAACAGTTCAGCACATACGCAGTCAAGAAACCTAGGGAGATCTATGGAAGATGAAATGACTCTACCTATCTTTAGAGGAGATGTATCTGAAGATCTTGATCAGCACTGGTTCTTATGCGAGGTTGTATGGAGTATCAAGAAATTCAATGATGAAGTAGTTAAGAGATCTCAATTTAGTACTACCTTGAGAGACCGCACATTGAGTTGGTATATGACGTTTTCTACAGTGACTACATAGCCTAAACCTTTGAATACCATCAAAACTGCGTTGAGTGCAGAATTCAAGAAAACCAAGTCGGAGTCACAATGCATTACCAAACTGAAATAAATCAAGCAGAGAGTAGTTGAACCTATTTGGAAGTTTGATAAGAGGTTTAAGACCTTTACAGGACGATTGAGTTTTCATATTCCAGATGAGAAGAATAAGAAATGGTTCATTGTTTCCCTCTTACCACACATCAGAGTTCCTTTGATGCAACAAAAGGTTGCTTCGCAGGCTGAGGCATTGGAGATCACCATGAAACTAGAATCAACCCCTATGGGAGAATCCAGCTCAGGCGTGAGTCAAATTTTGAGCCATCTAACTAGCTTATCTCTACAGGTCGAAGATATGAAGAACGAAAAAGGAAAATATAAAAGAGAAGACATTTGTTGTATCATATGAAAATCATAGGGTCGTGATAAGGAGCATTGTCCTCTATTTCATGAGTACTTGGCCTCTGGAGCTCTGAGCCGTATGAAGCAGGTTACTCTACCATGGTGCGAGGTATGTAGAAATAGACATCACCCTGGTGAATTCTATTGCATACAAAACTATGTGCAGACACCTACCAAACTTTACTGCACATTCTGTAAATCTGTGGGGCACGATTAGAAGTATTGTAGGGATTATGACCTCTTGCAAGAAATATCGAGAGATACATATAGGATTCAAGGCAAAGTATAGTAGGAAGGAAATGTTACTCATTTTAATTCCTAGGAAGAGGAAACTTCAACCCTCACGATGGATTTAGAGGAAGAGGATGAGGAGGGGGAATGGGTCAAGGTCGAGGTCAGATCATTTGTTATAACTACACATAGCCAAGACATTTGGAAAGGGATTGTCAGAACCCTTCTACCACTTGCAGCTACTACAACTCATTTGAACATGTTATTGAATATTGTCCATCATTTTTAGCAAAGCTCGAGGAGAGATGAGGAGGAAACCAACAAGTACAATTAATCTCAGTAGAACCTCACAGAAAGGATCCCAGATTCATTGTTATCACTAGAGGAGGCATTGTTACAGAAGAAGACAGAGTGACCCCAGGAAATACTACAGAAGAATTAAGGGTGAGAAGAGTTGTAGAGAAGACACAAGTGTTTGATCTAAGGGAAGAAAAATAGACATTTGAAGGGGCAAGAAAATAATTTGGAAGAGATCAGGATTCTTCATCAAAGACACAACTAGAAGTGAGAGAATGTGGAATGCCTTTGGCATCTGATCAGTCTGCATCGCCCAGAGAAGGAAAAGAGGTAAGAAAACTTATGGAATTCTTATGCACTTGCATTAATGTGATTAACAATGAAAGAGTTGTACAAGAACTACAAAATTTAATCAGACAATATGAGATAGGTAGGATAGATCCTCTTCTGAATAAAGTAGTACATCAAGTATCCAAAAAGAGAAGGAGACATAAGGAATTACACCTTAATTCTTAGATTAAATATTATGACATATATTATGTGGTCCTCGACTTAGGGTCAGAAGTCAATGTTATGACAAAGCAAACCTGGGCACTGATGGGAAAACCTAAGTTAATTTACTCTCCTATTAGGCTTAGGATGGCTAATCAGCAGGCGGTAAGCCCCTTTGGAAAACTTGATCATGTCCCTTTGGACATCGACAGGGTAAGGATGTTTGTGGACTTCGAGGTGATTGAGATAGTTTACGATAGTTGTCCTTATCCTGCGTTGTTAGGTATTGATTGGGCTTTCAACAATTCGACTATGGTTGACTTAAAAAAAGGAAGAATGACATTTGAAGGTGATGGCCTTAGGTTCATTGCACCTCTTTATTCTGATGAAGGTCTTAGATAGAGAGAACCCATCAGAGAAGAAGAATGTGCATATGAACTAGAGAACATATATAAATTGACAGCAAGACATCAGTATTACATTAATCCTACAGTAGATGTGAATTTAAGCTAGTGAAGTGACAGTGCATGCTGGTCAGATTCGAAAGAAGCACTAGATAACTGGTAGAACAAAATGTATGAATTTTCTATGATAAGGTATGTTAGATTGACAAAGTAATTTCATTGGATTGGCACAGAAGTAAGTAATTTACCCACATTTGATGGTCTAAATCATTTAGAAACATTCTTGTCAAAATTTGAAGAAATTGTACCAGTACAACAGTGACTGTTGGCACTGGATGAATCTTTAAAAGCAATGCCAACAAGATGGTGGGGAACACACAAGAATAACATTGTGAAATGCGTGCAATGTCGCACTTTGATGACAATGCGCTTTTTAGAACAAGTCGAAAGGTGCGAAGTTTGATACGTGGATCAGAGCTATCCGAAGGACCATGTGCGAAGTTGTGAGGAGGCCTAGAGTGGAATTCCTCAAGATCAATGGGTGCATAAGTTCATTAACACCTTGGACACAACGCATATCAATTGGTATATTCAAGTAGAACTGTGCCTCACCACAGCAGATTGGTACGAGATTACTCAGAACTTTGTAGCTACATTTTTATTTGAAATTCAGTACCCCTCAGTAGATCAAGATTTACAAGTTGTAAGACAGAAAGTATTTGAGGAGGCACCTAACCTCCCTTTGCAACAAGAAGAAGATGAATGGACTGCACCACTTCAAAAATTGCAAGGTTGTTACAATATCAATGTTTATGAAGACGATGATCCTAGGAATGTGAACATCGTAGAAAATGAAGGATAGTGAGACATAGAAGGACTAGGAGTCGAACTACCTTTCATTGGACAGCTAATCAAAATAAATAAAGTTAATATTGGAACAAAGAAAGCACCTAATCTCACAAAGGTTGGATATTATTGGGATGCTTCCATTATTGACAAGATCACATTACTACTACATGAGTATTAGGACTTGTTTCCAACCAAGTTCACAGACATCAAGGGAATTAAAGGGCCCATGGGAGAGATGAAGATCCCCTTGAAACCAAATGAAAGGCCAGTCAAGTAGAGACCTTACAGACTAAATCCCAAATATAAGCAGAAAGTCAAGATTGAATTAGACAGAATGTTGGAAGCAGGAATCATAGAACCTGTTGAAGAGTCAGAATGGATCATCCCTATGGTGGTTCAAGATAAGAAGATAGGACAGATCAGAATCTTTGTAGACTTGAGGAAACTGAATGATGCATGCTTACATGATCCATTTCCTACATCGTTTACTGACGAAGTGTTGGATAATGTGGGAGGACAGGAAGTTTACTCCTTCACAGATGGATTTTCAGGTTATCACCAAATTCGGATTACTAAGTGTTGGCATAGGGGCAGACCCAAGGTTCAAAGATTCAGCAATGCACCAACAAAACCCTAACTACCAGCCCTTTTGGAAACACCTGTGAAGAAAATGAAGTCTCTCCCAAGGTAGAGGCAGGGGGGGATGCAAGACTCAGATGTTTGCAACCTAGCTGGGACACAAATCTATGATTACAATACCTTAATAGAGCACTCAGCAGTTAAAATTCATCAGTATTTAATCCTTATTTACATTGCATATTCACATCCTAATTACAGAACAATGCAGTATTCAACCAGATCTAACACTTCCAAGCACTTAGCACATTAGATCTTGCATTCATTCAGGTTACTAAGAACTAATCTATTATATCAGATGCATCTAACATATATCATTTCACTGAGAATACATCACATCAATAACATAACAACTATAATACATAAAGAGACTATAACACAGGATATACATGGCTCACCCTAGTGTGGGGATACATCCACCAACTCTTCTCTCCTTTATTGTCTTCTTTCAATATTCTACAAGCACAAATCCACAAGAACCCACTCCACATAAGACAGTATATCTGCACGCAGCTCACCATATCCTCCTTCCCCGAGCTAGGTTTAAGCACAAAGCCTTCTTACAAGATGCACACAAGCTTCTTAGAATCACTTTCACTTAGCTCTTCAAGTTCTTAATGCACAGTAAGCACAAAGCCTTTGCAATCACACAGATCAAACTCTAGAACTTAGCACACTAGCCTCTTCTTACATCACCTAGCTATCTATTTTACATTACAAAATGGAGGTAAACATGGGTAAACCCATGGGCCGACATCCCATGCCCGTTAAATAAACCCTAAACAAAAAATGCATTAAGAAGGGTCCGAGATCCCATGATCTCGGCTTCGCCTTGCACTCCACCTTTGATCAGCCTGTTGAAGTCCCAAAATCGGATAAACATGACCAAGGTTCTCCAAAACTTGGTCAAGGACCAACAGGCCCCCAACACTCACCTGTGACTCGTCCCGAGTCACTCTAGTTTGGGTAACTCTGCCTCAAATGCCTCGAGATTGGCTTGAGCTGCTTCAACCTATTCCTTCACCAGAGCCTCCTACTTGGAGAACTCTTGAATGACCTTCTCGGTGACAGGTCCTTCCAATTATTGTTCAACTGAGTTGACCACTTGCTCTAGTTGTGCACCTTGTCCTTCGATCTCCTCAAAAAGTATGCAAGTTGCATCCTACACTGGTTGGAGTTGTTGGGTTACTTCCATGACCTTACTTTGAATGGCATGGACCTGTTGCTGAACTATGCATTGTTCCTGGGCTCTTTTCATCCTCTCAACTAGTGATAGTATCTTCAACTGCGCTTGTATTATTGTTGTTTGTTGTTTTGCCTCCTGGAGTTGTGAATCCAGTTTCCTGAGCTAAGGTTCCTCTGCAAGGCACTCGTAGGTCTTCACACTTACACTGTTGAGTTGTTTTCAAATGCCTTGATTCTCTCAACTATTCTCCTCCCAGTTTCTTCTCTTAGATCTCCCATTTACTTTGGAGTGCTTCGAACTATTTATAACTCCAGTTCAGCTATCCTCTGTTGGAACTGCTGAATAGATTCGGCAAGCTTCCCTACTTGTCTTTCTATTAGGTCTTATTCCATTTGTTCTAATCCTGTCACATGGAAAAGTGCTCTAATGACTGCTTCTTTAACTCCAATCTGCTCTGCAAGTAGTCGTTCCTTTTCCTTCTGTATCTATGATCTATTCTCTACAAACTTGGCTTGGATGTCGTCTTTTTCCTATTGTGCAACCCGACGTTGTTCTCTGGCTTCCTATTTTTCTTTCTTTGAGGCCTCTGTGGCATGTTCCTTTTCCTCCTAGACATGATGAAGGCAAGCTTCGGTCACATCTTCTATTCGGCGTAGCTAGGTAGGTTCATCTCCCAACTCTATTCCTTCTGATAATGGGGGCATGGTAGACACTGCGCGGCTAGAGTGGAGGGCTTGTTGTACCCCTTTCATCTCTAATTCAATTCTTTCATACATGGTCTCTTGTTTGGCTTCATTTCACTGTAAGATATCTTCTAAGGTATCTAAGATAGCAATGATGATGAAATCTATGTCATCGATCGTGAGCACAGTCTGTATCTGTAGTTTAGTGTCTTTGGACTTCTTCCACAATGTAGGTTTCTTGGGGGAAACATTTATTTTCTTGGAGGTCTTAGCTTCGTCAATAGGGTCCCTAGGTGGTGTTACTTCACCTTGTTTCTGCTCATCTTCTTCTTCTTTGTCTACTTTTTCATCACCTCCCCCTCTGGATGAGTCTGAAGTAGTATCTTCTGATGCGTTGTCCATCTTTTGTACCTCTTCCTTTTTCTTCCTTCTACTACTATTGGTTCATCATACTCTTCGCGAGTGACCAGAGAAATTCCAATTAGGTCGAGGTCAGACAGTTATGCCTGGTCGACTGGTACAAGGAGCTATGTTGGCCACTCCTTAGTTATTTCTTCCATGTCCTCCTCAGTGAGCTTGTAGTAAGATTGGAGATCTTCTTTATGTTCATCTCCTCGCATAGTGATATAAATAAAATGTATATCTGCGTGGAACTTCACAAATGGTTTGAATATGTGTAGTGTATTCAGTGTCATGCGAGGGGAAGACTCAATATCCCTCTTCAACTGCAGGTAATAGGTTTGGAACACCGCGTTTGATTGTCATTTTTTATCTATGTCACTCGAATACCAAAGCATGGTGAACTTTACAGCTAAGGGTTCTGATGGCTCAATCTTAGGGAAGGTCTCACCTTCCGACATCTCCCAAGCAATGAAGGTGATGAGGATTAGCAGCCAACTAAAATGGAACTTGTATCCCTAATCCTGAGCTTCGCGATAGTATTGCTCTAACTAGTTGATGAGGAAGCTCACCCAATTCATTTGTATCCCTTCCACGCATTTTCCTGTGAGGTAGACGAAAAACCTCATGACCTATGTGGGTATGTTCTTTCTTACTAGCTTACTAGCAATCAACTAACAGGCTAGGCACACTGTGCCATTCTGGATGGAGGATACCTTGTATCCCCGCTTCCCCTTTTCCACAATGCCATAGGTGTCTTTGATTCTATGTGTCGGGGTGCGATATGCAGCCTTTCCTAGATAAAATTCTTGTGGGTCTGTTCCTTTCATGCTTAGTCTGGTGATCCTATGGATCATCACTGGATCGACAGTGATACGCCTGTCCAACCATAGATAACCACCATGGAAGAATGATAGTAGGAGCTTAACGCACGCGTTAACCTCCTGATGTCTTCTGAAGTGTGGTATCTTCATTACGTTCAGGATAGTGGACCTCATGATGTTCATGGTCGACGGCTTGGGGATGATCTTCTACTTCTTCCCCTTTGTATTGGTTAAATACTTATATGGTGCGAGAATTCAATAGATCTTGCAGTCTCCTAGGTTATAGTCACTGATATTCAACATCAGAATCATCTCCAACTGTGGTCTAAATGCGTGTATCCCCTTCGGGAGGTACTCAATGATGACTGTGTAGTCAAAGTCCCTCAGTACGCTGTCACGACTCACCATTATCATGTGGTCCCAATGGTCTAGTGGCGAACGTTCCGGAAATAACTGTGTTTCCAGTCGTTCTGGAGCATCGTTCTAACGATTGGGATGCCTCCAATGGTCATATTGCTTCATCATGGAAAAGTGACAATTTATGTTTTTCTGATATCCCGATGAAGTTCCAGTTCTGAAAACCTTCTTTCTACAGAGACCTCCCTAGAACTTCATGTAACTTTTCTAACTTTTATTTCTTCTTGCTGAGTTTTCTAGCTTTCTTTCCTGTAATCTGAGTCACTGGTTTCCTCTTTCCATTATCGTTCTTATCTACTCTTGACATGGTAACTTCGCACTGTGGAGGGTATTTCATATGGTTCAAGGGCAATACTTCTTATCTTTCTGGGGTAGGTTCTCTACTCTCTTGTGCAAACAGGTGTTTCAATTCTTCCTGTGTTCTTTCAACTTTGACGTCTAGATCTATGGTCCTTAGTAGCCTCAACTGGTCCTCTTATTCTTTCAGCAAGTGTGATATTCTCCTTGCCATGAAATCTCTTTGTTCTTGCTTTTTTCTGCTCTAGATCCTCCTCTTCTTGTTTCCTTCGTATCTGATATTTCTTAATCCAGTTTTTTCCTAGAAAAATAGCAAATGGGGCGTTGTTCTCAACAAATTTAATGATCTCAAATTATTCTTTTGTCGAAATTCCATGAGCACTCATAGATGTCTGGGTAAGTCTTCCACATAGGGTTATCATCTTTCCTCTAAATAATCTTATTCCTCCCAATGAAGGAACCATAGTGGGTTTTCCCAAAATTTCCTAAGTTCTTTTTGTCATGATATTCACCTGTGTTTCCTCATCCAGGACACAATCTCTGTCGAAGTCACATATTCTTGTTTCAATGCATTCTTTCTCTTTTAAGATCTTTGATAAGTTGATATCTCTGTGATTGTTTAGGGTTTCTTTCATCTGTAATAACACAGTGTCTGATTCTTTCTGGGGTTCTATCATATCCTTAGTTTCTTGGCTTGTCTAATATTAATTTTTCAACTTTAGAAATCATTCTAGGGAAATCCAAAATGTCATGTCCAGTAGCCTTACAACAAAGGAAAATAGGACCTCTACCAAGGCATTCCTTAGCAAGATGTCCCGTTCTTCTACAACTATAGCAAAGAGTTAATCCTCTCTTTCATTTAAATGACCCCCAACCTTTCCTGTACTACGTACTAGGATCACAGTAACTAACCTGTAAGAAATTATTTATAGGATCCTGCATCCATTTGTTAGTCCAAACATTCTTTATATGCATAGGGATAACATATATTTCATTATTCTTATCAGATCTATTCATATCAAATATTCTTTCTTCTAGATATACCCTAATTTTCATACTAGGACCAAATCTATTAAACATACCTTGATCCATTCTTTCGAAAATAAAAAATTTCACTTATCTTACCTTTATCAGAGCACAAAGATTCAAGATCTTACCTCTTTTATTTAGCTCGTACTTCTCTTCTTGGCACAGAGCTTCACAAGTCTAGTAGAATACTGCACACTAGGGAAGCAAATATACGCACAGAGATTTCTTTTTTCTTCAGTTCCTAGCAATCATAGTTTCAGGTCTCGGCAATGAAACCTTTTGTTGGCACAGGGGTAGACCCAAGGTTCGCTTCAGCAGTGCACCAAAAAAACCCTAACTACCTTCCCTTTCGGCAACACCTGCGAAGAAGATGAAGTCTCACCCGAGGTAGAGGTGGGGGGGGTTGCAGGACTCAAATGTCTAGAACCTAGATGGGACACAGATGTGTGATTACAATACCTTAACAGAGAACTTAGCAGTTAACATTAATCAATATTTAATCCTTATTTGCATCACAGATTCACATTCTAATTACATAACAACGCAGTATTCAACCAGATCTAACACTTCCAAGCACTTAGCACATCAGATCTAGCATTCATTCAGGTTAGTAAGCACTAAGATATTATATCATATGCATTTAACATATATCATTGCACTAAGAATACATCACATCAATAAAATAACAACTATAATGCACAAAGAAACCATAACACAAAATATACGTGGTTCACCCTAGTGTGGGGATATGTCCACCAACTCTTCTCTCCTTTATTGTCTTCTTTCAATCTTCTACAAGCACAGAGCCACAAGAAACCACTCCGCATAGGACAGGAGATCTGCGCACACCTCGCCAGATCCTCCTTCCCCAAGCTAGGTTTAAGAACAAAGCCTTCTTACAAGCTGCACACAAGCTTCTTACAATCACTTGCACTTAGCTCTGCAATTTCTTAACACACAGTAAGCACAAAGTCTTTGCAATCACATAGATCAAACTCTATCACTTAGCACACCGGCCTCTTCTTACATCACCTAGCTATATATATATATATATATATATATATATATATACATTACAAAATGGGCCTAAACATGGGTAAACCCATGGGCCGACATCCCATACCTGTTAGATAAACCCTAAACCCAAAAGTTCCCTAATAAAGGGTCGATATCCCGTGATCTCTGCTTTGCCTTGTGCTCCGCCTTCGACCAGCCTGTCAAAGTCCCAAAATCGATCAAACGTGACCAAGGTTCTCCAAAACTTGGTCAAGGTCCAACACTAAGGAAGATCGTCATAAGACCACATTTGCAACAGAATGGGTATCGTACTAGTACACAGTGATGCCTTTCGGACTGAAGAATGCACCAACCATATTTTATAGGGTGGTGGTCGAAGCATTCAAGGAATTTTTACATACATTTTTGGAACGAGAAAAGGCCTACCATGACAGAAATATCAGGAAGAAAGCCTTTAAGCAAGGAGATCTGGTATTGGTATATGACATCAAGTTCATGAAGCATCCAGGGAAGTTTAGAACACATTGGCTTGGGCCATACGAGGTTGCCTATGTTACAGAAGGAGGAGTTGCATAGTTGAAGTCTTTGATGGGAGAATGGAAGGAAGGTTTGGTAAATGGGAGATGATTGAAATTGTACTACGATAACCAGTTGCCTCGCATCTCTCATTAAAAGCAGAAGAAGAAGGGTCTAAGTACCAGGTGCAGTTGAAACTGGGTAACAGACACAGAAAAGATAATCTGCACAATGAAGGGAGGAATAGAGCAGAGAGTTCAGGCCATTCTGCGCAGTCTAAAGACAAATATAAACAAAAGGTTTAGACCTACATTGCCTCGAGATGAGTCACAGGTGAGTGTTGGGGGAAAGTTGGCCCTTGGATATGGAAGAAAGTGAAGATTAAGTAAGAAAGACGAAGTATGAACTGCGTGGAAGGAACATTGACTGGCATTGGGTCGAAGTGGTCAAAGAAGCAGAAAAGAAGGAGCTAAGTAAGGGAAAACGAGTTGTTGAATGAGAAGATCGAGGAAGATAAATTAGTAAGAAATATGCATTGTGGACAACTCAGCAAGTAGAAAAATCCACCAAAGGTTTCTTCGGATCACCTCATGGGAAAGAAGGAAAGACAGGTTGGTGAAGCCGTGAAAATGCAGGTCAAGTTGACCTAGGGTTTTAGACCTAGGGTCTTGGGATCTAGGTTTTTGACACCTAGACGTCAGTCATTGTAATGTATAAATAAAGATAGATAGGAGTGAGGAAAGGGTTGGTTGGGGGTTGTTCGTTGTTGGTCATTCCGAGCTCAAAGAAGATTGTATTGTTGATGCTGAGTGATTGTTGTTGTGTGAGGAGAGTATTGTGTTCTGATAATACAGTTGTATTGTAAGATATTCAGCTGGGTGCAAAGATCAACCCTGTTGTTGGGTGCGCAGGAAGGGAAGAAGGAAGATATATATATATATATATATATATATATATATATATATATAGAGAGAGAGAGAGAGAGATGCAAGCTAAGTGCGCAGATAGAACTATATGTTTTCATATAATATCAAGAAACAAAGTTCTATGGATGTATCCCTAGGGAGAGGGTGAACCACGTATAACTTTCTTTTCTATGTGATTGATGTTGTGTTCTTTTTCTTTATGATATTTTGTTATTGCATCATTGTGTTAGATCTGAGATATATTTTGCGCAGTAGGCCTAAAGGAGATAACGAATAACTAGATCTCTGTGTGTTTTTCCTTTGAATCCACTTTCATTTCCTCTAGTTGTAGACACCTGTGTCCTATAACCCCCTATTTCTACTTTGGATGAGACTGCATCTGCTTCGTAGGTGTTTTCGAAAGGGCCAGTAGTTAGTGCTTGTTGGTGCGATGTTGGAGTTGAACCCTAGGTCTACCCCTGTACTAACAAGATATTATACTAAATTGCTCTGTAAACTTAGTTCTAGTGTTAATATGAATGGTGTGTCAAGATTGTGAGTGTATCTTGAGTTGGAGTAGTACCACGATTGTCTGGGGGGCCCACCAGTGGTTTGGGTATCTTGTTAATTTGTTGTATATTCATATTTATGCATTTAACTCTCTTGTGTGCAGGTTACTTGTTGAAGTTTTATTTATTTTTATATCGCTTACAAGTTACTCGTAGTTGTATATATCTAATTATCCATACTCTGACATCTAACATCTTTTATGCAGGTTGTGTTTTACTAATGTGTATATGTCCATAGTCATCTAATTGTGCAATTATATACAAGATTTATTTCATTGTTTTATAAATTACAGGTTACTTTGCAAATTGGTTATTTAGGCAGTGTCTATAACAATTATATATACTTCATTAAGTTACGATTTTCAATTACTTCCTATAGGTCTGCATAAATTTTTAACTCTGTGTAGAATATTTCTAGCATCAGAGTGATAGGATAAGGGTTGATTTCAAATCTCTTTTGCACAATATTTATAGATTGTATTAATTATAAGAACATGTATTGATATCTTCATAATTACAAAGCTTTCCATAGACTGCCTTATTCATACTCTGCATATCTCTGTAGAAATTAGCATTTAATTGATTCTGCTTGAATTATCAGTAGTGTTAAGATGCCATCGTGGCATAATCCTCCACCATAGACATAACCATTACATTTGAATATTGTCATGATTCTCTTTACTTTCATTTAGTTAGAATAGTGTAAAAGATATGGTAGAATATAAGTAATTGTGAGTCTTTGGAACAAATGTTTTAAGAATAGAGTTCACTATAAAGAATTTCTTTTAAAATATAGCTTGTTTTTATGAGTTCATTGTCCATAATTATAGATTTTTCTTAAAGAAAGATAGTTTTATTTTATTCAACATTTGTTCACTTAGAATAATGAATTTACTATTCCTAGCTGTAGATTACCCTGTATATATGAAGTAAGCTCACTTTCTAAATAGAGTTCATCTTGTTCATAACCTTTTTAGAATTGTAAATGAAGCACCAGTCCCTAGGATAAACCTTCATTTTGCTTAGCTAGATTCACATTCCAAACCTCGCAAGTATCTAATGTGTACTCTACCTTGACTCATATTGTGTCACAACTCTAAGTCTACTTATCCTGGTTGATAATTTAATTGAGGGAAATTAATACATATAGTTTACCCATCACTAGGTTAGTAGAGGGTTAGGGAAGAAATTTAGGCCTAGTCTAGGGTTAGTTTAGGAGCTAGTTAGCGTTAGTTACCTAGGTTTAATGCAGCCCTAATGGCTGTAGGTTAGTGTCTATTACAACATAAATTTGTGGTGATTGAAATGGGATGCCTCAATGAGGCAAGAGAGCCAAAGGCTCAAGGAACACTTTCCCAGAGAGGGAGCCTTAAAACTTGTAAAATCATGTTTTCCAAGGCAATAATTTTGTTTCTCGAATACAATAAATAAATGACTAGTGCTTTTAATAATTTATTTAATGGGGTCATGCAAAGAAAGAGCTAGAGAAGCTACCTCCTTGGGGGTGTAAATCCTCTTACTACCCAAGGCAAGTTTCTCTATCTACTTTTAAGCTAAGAGGGTGTATGCCCTTATACTTCTCTTAGAAAACCCTTGTTTAACTAATCACATGTAGCATAGAATGATAAAGAATATGGTGGGGGTGTATGCCCTTATACTTCCCACCTATCTCCTAGCACAATAACCTTGGCTTGAAACAAATGATAGCATTAAATTAAAGACAATACCAATTCAAGGAAAATGCTAAGATAATCCACCACAATAGCAAGCGATAAGCCTTCCAAGGCTATAGCATCACTTCCATCAACCATACATCAAGATATAACCATAAATAAGAGTGAAAGAGAGACAATTTGCCAAAGGTAGCATAACTTTTAGACCCAGTTCTTCTCACAAGAGGGAGAGTTATGTTATAATGATATATTATGATCTCATATTTATACCTTGACTCATACTGTGTCACAACTCTAAGTCTACTTATCCTAGTCGATAATTTAATTGAGGAAAATTAAGACATATAGCTTACCCATCACTAGGTTAGTAGAGGGTTAGGGAAGAAATTTAGGCCTAGTCTAGGTTTAGTTTAGGATATAGTTAGGGTTAGTTACCGAGGCTTAATGCAGCCCTAATGGTTGTATGTTAGTGTCTATTACAACATTTACCCATCATTTTTGGCGTCGTTGTTGGGGAGTTGTCCAAAGGTAGAAAACAATTAGGAAGTAGATTATTTGTGAGCATTAGTAATAGTTTTGTGGCGGTGGAACTTTAAGACAAGAGGTAAGAACATGTGCATATGTTATAGTAGGTTCCCCCAAACCCAATGGTAATTTTATTTTTGTAGCACTTTCATGAACAAACCTAGGGACCCAAAGGGTAGATATATCAAAACCAATCCAAAACTTTTGACCAAAGTTCCTTCTAACCTTTTTGGAGGAAGGAACACTCCATCTATAAACTCTGCAAAACAGTACCAGAAAGTTCAAGTAGAGGATAGCTCAACCCAAAAAGCTAAAAAAGATTCAGAAGAGACCAAAACTAGGGAAACCATAGAGAAAAAATCAAGACACCATAAATAGTAGGACAAGAGGTAAAACAACTCGAACCTTCGTCAGAACCAGCCAACACAACCTTTGCCTTTTTACCACCATTAGGGGATTCTAACTTTGTAGATATCATCGACCTTGAATAGGTGAATTCCCTCTTTGGAGGTTCAGCAAATATAGTTGTGTCACAAGTTGAAACAACAACTTCTAAACCAATAGTTTCAATAGGCTCAAGCAAAGTCCCTGACAACCAAATAGTAGATAATTTTTCCTATCAACGGAATATCTCTCTTAAAAAAGAACCTTGGGACACCTCATTATCTCCAAGAGTAAAAACACTAAGGTATTCTCTTTTTGGGAATCATATAAATATGGATGATCAGGAGGATCACGATCATGTGAGACATGATGAGGGAGAAGAAGTAGGAAACCAAACAGAAACCACTTTTGGGTTTCCAATTTTGGATACCACACAAAATGTTAACATGAAGAACGTTCCACTCTTTTCACTACCTACCTTTTATGGTAAGAGCGGTGAGGACCCAGACACCTTCCTGTTTGAGTTTCACATCTTGTGCAGAAGTTATAACTACTTGCAAGATGCTCAAAATTTAAAACTATTTCTTGCCACTCTTAAAGATTTTACACTTAGATGGTTCATGGGATTAGGAGAGTCTAGTATCAGATCTTGGGAAGATATGAAGACCATATTCCTTAGGAAATACCAAGACTATTGAAAATATAAATATTCTCGTAATGATATTTTTAAAATTCAACAATTAAAAGATGAGAGTCTCGAAGATTACATGGAACGGTTTTCCTATACTTCACAAAAATTGAAATATCATGACCTTCTAGAAGATGCAATCGGAACTTTTTTTCTTAAATGGATTTCGGAAGAATATCTAGAAACATTTAACCTAATGGAATCAGGAGATATCTCCCATAAACCATTCGTTGAGATTTGTAAGATGTGTAGAAAATACTCGAGAAGTAGGGCTAAAACTGGAAAGGGTGTTTGGGATCCCTATAGTAGAAACTCAAAAGGAATTAGTTATGGTGGGATTACAAGGATATAAATAGGAAACCTATTAGAAAACTTTAAAATTGATATTTTAAGTACAATAAGTTCCCAATTGGACACTTTAAAGATTAAGAAGAAACATGAGGAAGAGAATGCAGCAATGTTCATATTTTGTCTGAGGTACAGGAGGAAGCATTCCTTAAGGGAATGCCCATTAGACAACATTTAAGTTTGTGTCTTATGTATTGAAGATCATCCAACTGAAAAATTCCCATCACTGCCTAGTTTATTAGCCATTTATAAAAGTGGGGATCCTGGGGAATCTTCTTATGCACCTAGAAGGCCATGGCATCCTAGGAGTCATCCTATGTACCAGGACCCAGCACCTCAAGCTCCACCTTATTACCAACAACCACAACAATGGAACTCACCAAATTGGAAAAACTGGTCTCCACAGTATGCTTCACACCATCCTTGGCTACAAGGACAGAGAGGAGGACATACCCAGGGAAACACTCAGATTCCACCTTGTCCCATGCCCACTCATCCTCATCCTCAATTTCCACCAAATATCCAACAACATTTTCCAGGTTTTGTCCCTCCACCTTTACCTCCTATTCCACAACAATCTTAACAATTTCAAAATGCAAATTCCCCAAGACCAACATTATTACCACCACAATCGGTGCCTAACCTGAATAATAAACCAACTCAACCTCTTCGTAATGTTGATTTGCAAAATTTATCGGCATATGTTATTTCTCTTGTTCCATTACATGAGATTCAACTAAGGTCAGGGAAAGTTGTGGATAAACAAAATCCTTCAATAGTCATCTGTGAGGAAGATGAAGATGAAACTCTCGACTAGACCACAGATGAAACTAAGTGGGAAGATGTTATTATTCTCAAAGATCAAGAACAAAATCTTCCCCGAAGTGAATCTTTACAAAATACAAAATCCCCTCCCTATCTAGAGAGATTAGCAATCGAAAAACCAATCATTTGACCGGAATTTGACATTATAAATGAATTAAAGAATATATGTGTCAAAAATCCCCTATTACAAGAAATAACGAATATTTCAATTTATAGTAAGGTAATCAAGGAATTGTGTATCAAAAATCCAGGTAGGAAACAGAAAGATCCTCCAACAGTGCATCTGATAGGAGAGTTGTCTGAATACATATTAGAGCAGCCTAGGGTCATAAAGTATGCAAACCTAGGAAATCTCATAGTAACGATAACCATTAATAATATTCCCATTGGAAATACTCTCATAGACTTGGGGGTAGCCATTAATGTTGTGGTTTCCACTACCTTAGAAGAATTACAGTTGAAACACTTCCTTAGACCTACCCCAACTATTTTGGAATTAGCAAATAAGAAAAAATTTATACCTGAAGGGATCTTGGATGATTTCATAGTCACATTAGCATCATGGGAATATCCGGTAGACTTCCTTGTCATTAATTCAAAGGATCCTGCTAAAGGACATCCCATTATTTTGGGGAGACCTTGGTTGGCCACAACCAATGCATTTATTGGTTGTAGAGAAGGTGAAATGACTATCTCTAATGGACTTTCTATGAAGAAACTTACGATATACCCACCAGCTCCACCCATTTATGAGAATCTATGGTGGCTTGAATTTCCATATGAGAACAAAAACGAAGAAGAACCTATGTTTCCTAGTGATCACTCTTGGGCATTTCAGGAGAAAACAACAAAGAATGTGTTAAATCAATTCATTTATGCAATCACATGTGTTGATTTTCTTCAATATTTTCCCCAATTTGAGTATATGTTTGGTGAATAATTTCAAGAACAATTGGACCCATCAACTCTGTCTTCAACATATTTTATCTTTGACATAGATGAATCTTCCATGTCCTACACCATGCCTTATGAGATTAGTCCTGGAAAATTCCTACATATCAATTTAGGACTAGATGCATATCAACAAGAACAATTAGTGAACGTCCTTAAGGACCAATCAAGAGCATTCACCTAGGAATATACCAATATGAGGGGTATACACCCTGACACATGCATTCATAATATATATACCCAGGAAGAAGTAACACATGTTAGGCAACCTAAAAGAAGGATGAATCTGGCACTAAAATATATAGTGAAGGAGTAAATACAGAAACTATTGAATGTCGGTTTTATTTATCCAATTTATGACAGAAAATGGGTATCCCCACTTGTAGTGGTTCTAAAGAAAGTAACCAAAAAATGGATAATTTGTGTTGACTTCCAGGAAATTAATAAGGCCACTCTTAAGGATTATTTTCCTCTTCCCTTCATTGACCAAGTCTTGGATACCTTGTCAGGATAACGATACTTTTCTTTCCTTGATGGATATAGTGGATACAATTAAATTTTAATAGCACCTAAGGATCAGGACAAGACTACTTTCACTTGTACTTGGGGCACTTATGCCTATAGGGTCTTACCATTTGGTATGTGTAACGCTCCTGCCACATTCCAGCGAGTAGTATTAGGGATATTTTTTGATCTCATTCATGACTATGTGGAAGTGTATATGGACGATTTTATAGTATATGGTAATACTTTTCAAAAAGCACTAGATAACATGAAGAAAGTTCTCACTATATGTCAAGAGATGAATTTATCCTTAAGTCATGAGAAGTGTAAAATGTTATTGATGGAAGGTGTACTCTTAGGGCATCATGTTTCATCCGAAGGGATTAAAGTGGATCCTACTAATTGTTGGCCCTCGACATAGTTTTGAGGAGACCTTGGTCAGATTTGGCCCACTTTTGGACTTCGATGCGATGGTTGAAGAAGGAGCGCCCAAGTGGAGCTGAGATCGCAGATCTCACTTATTTTGCGGGCTATGTCGACCCAGTAAGGGGTTCTCTAGGGTTTTTATAATGGTTTTATGGGATGTCGACCCATGGGATTTTCCCATGTTTAGGCCTTATTGTAAGGGTTTGTAAAGTATAAATAAAGGGGATTGTAGTATAGAAAATAGATCTGAAATAGTTCTTTGTGAAAAGGAATGTAAATGGTCGAGGCTTTGTGCTCGAATGTAATTTTGTAGAGAGGCTAAGTGATGTAAGAGATTGTGGCTCTATGACCTATTTTTGGGAAGTAAAGAAGGAGGATCCGGTACTCAGTGCGCAGGTCTCATGTCTGGTGTGAAGCTCGACTCTGCAGCTTAGTGCACAGGAGTGAATGAATATAAGATCTAGATGAATAATAAAGAGGCGAAGTGGTTGATGGATATAACCCCACACTAGGGTGAACAACATATAACTGGTGTCTTATGGTTCACTTTGTGCAATGTTATCTCTATTATGTTTTGATAAGTGCTTAGATTAAAATGTGTAATGAATATGTATGTTTGGCTTAAATGATTTGCTTATGTTAAAATTCTAGATCTGATTCACAGTGCTAAGTGCTAAGTATTTGAAGTGCATAATATTTGTTGTTACTATGCTAGATCTATCCTTGGGTATGTTCTGCAATGTTAATAAGGTTAATGAGCTAATGCATGTTATCTTCTAAGAATTAATAGAATACTATGTGAAGTGTTATTATCACATATCTATGTCCCAGCCTGGTTACAGACACCTGTGTCCTATAACCCCCCTGCTTCTACCTCGGGTGAGACTTTGCCTGCTTTATAGGTGTTGCCGAAAGGTATGGTATTCAGGGTTGTTTTGGTGCGTTGTTAAGCATTGAACCCTAGGTATACCCCTATGCTAATAAATGGTTCCATTGTCGGGACCTAAAACTGTGATTGTTGGGAACTGAAGCAAAGAAAAAGAGAAGCTATGTGCATAGATATGTTGTTGAAGTGCGCAATACTCTACTTGACTTGCGAAGCTTTGTGCTAAGAAAGAAATCTGATCTGAAGAAAAGAGGTAAGATCCAAAAAGAGGTAAAGCTTTGTGCTTTGACAAGAGTAAGATAAGTGAAAATTTTTGTTTTGAAAGAATGAACTTAAGTATGTTTAATAGATTATGTCCTAGTCTGAAGGCTAGGGAACAGCTGAAAGAAAGAGTTGATTTGAGTAAATTTAATGGAAATGAAGAAAGATATGTTATTCCTATGCATGGAAAGAGTTTTTGGACTAATAAGTGGATGCAGGAACCTAGAAATAATTCTTGCAGATTGTAGGTCCAACACTATGATCCGAAGGGAAGTGTACAATACAAGAAAGGTTGGGGAACATTTAAAAGAAAAAGAGAATTAACTTTGTGTTATAACTGCAGAAGACCGGGACATCTTGCTAAGGAATGTCTTGAGGTAGGCCCTATCTATCTTTGTTGAAAGATTGTTGGTCATGAGGTTGAGGATTGTGCAAAGATTATTGGTAAAGTTGAAGGGATGAACCTAAGACAAGAAGACTATGGAAAAAGTCAAGAGACTAAGAGCATGTTAGAAAACTCTAAAGAGAAAAGGTGATAGGAAGTTCAGACTACGTTATTACAATTGAAAGAAATGATGGATGTTCATAAAGATGTTAGTTTACCAGAAATCCTGAAAGAAAAACAGTGCATAAGTACAAGAATAGAAGAATTCGACATATACTATGTCTTGGATGAAGAAACACAAATGAATATTATGACAGAAGAAACTTGGGAAATTTTTGGATAGCCTACTATGGTACCTTATTTCGGAAGGATAGGCTTGTTTAAAGGTAATATGATAACTTTATGTGGAAGAGTAACTAATATACCTATTATTGTTCAGGGAACATCGACTGAAGAAGAATTTGAAGTCATTAAGTTTGTTGGGGACTGCACCCCTTTCCCACTTTTTCTAGGTAAGACTTGGATTGAGAAGGATCAGATCAGAAGAAAAGTAGAGGAAGAAGTTACAGAAAATAAAAAGAAAGAATTAATGGATTTAGCTAAGTTGAAGAAACAAAACAAAGTAACAACACAGGAGGGACAGAAGGCAAGAGAATTAGCTATCAAGGTTGAAAGAATGCAAGAAGGATTGAGGAACCTATATATTCAAGAAATAATTATGCCCACTCAGGAAGTGTTAAGAAAATAGATATTAACTTCAGACCCTTTAAGGGCACCTCAATAGTGTGAAGCCACTGCACTAGGGGAAGATAAGAATAAAAATGGAAAGAGGATTCCAGAAATAGTTAGAGAGACTCACATCATAGGTAAGAAGGAAAGGAATCTCAATAAAAATAAGGCTAAGTTGGAAAATCTACAAGAAGTTACAGAAATCAGATGGAAAACTTCATAGACCGGAACCTCATAGGAGACAAGTTCACAGGATTTGAACCTCATTGGAACAGCAGGTCCATGCAAAATGGGAGTTTTCCCTGGCGAAGTCATATGACCATTGGAGGTGCCCCGACCGTTAGAATGACACTCTGGAATGGTTAGAAAATGAATGTATGGGTTGATGGACTACTTTTTCACATTGAAACCATGCCATAACGAATAGATTTACATTGATGGAAGCATTTCCTGGCCGTTGGAAGATCTGTCATGATGCCCTGCTTATTTAACTCATTGGTCGTTGCCCTGGGACCACTTTTTGATACCTGTGATTGACTGAGCTAAACAGATAATTGTCCAACTGTCGAGTTGTGTTATCTGAAACTAGACCCCACCTATCTGTTTGTCTACCTCACCTATCTATTTTCCTACCTCGCTTGTTTGTTAAAATCTAGAATGTCGAGCGAACCTAGTGAATTGGAGAAGCCTGCCGAGGAATTTCTCAAGAAGCTAATGGTTGACCAATCGATATTCGAAGGTGTCCAGGCGGCGTCGACTAGGGGACTGCAGGCTTTCCCTTCGACTGGACGTCGTTTTGGTCATGTTAACCCTGTGACTAAGCAGTGAAGTAAGCATTGCGGTGATCTGGATAATCTAAAGCGTATCCCATTGATCCTACCCGAGAATATCCCACCTTTGGTTGGCACTGTTAACCGTGATAGTATCCCCCGAGATTTTTAGTACATCATATTCACTGCGTACATTCCGAAAGAAATCCGCATAGTCAGGAATCAGCTAGGATAGATCCCTCTATTAAAGAACAACAACTTCAACTTCGGATACAGGAAGAACTATGCTATGTTATCACCCCACCACTACTTGATGAAGTCAACTAGAAAGAATCCTCACCTCATCTCCCATCCATGGATTAAGGATCTAGCGTAGTCCATCGTGTTGAATGTGATGAAGATCCGGCATTTTGGCCGCCACGAGGAGGTTAACACTTGTGTTAAACTCCTGTAGTTGTGCTATCATGGTGGATACTTGTGGCTCAACAGAAGGATTATTATGGATCTAGCATTGATCCACCAGATCATAGGCTTAAGTTTGAAGGGTCTTAACCCTCAGCAGTTTTATCCAGGGAAGGCCTCGGACCATTCCCTGGTGTAGCGCATCAAGGAAGGTTATGGAGAAGTAGAGAAAGGAAAGTGAGGTTACAAGGTAGCATCTATACAGGATGGCGTAGTGTGCCTCACTTTCTAACTCCTATCTGGAAATCTCATGAGGAAGAACTGCCCCACATAGGTCATCGGGTTGATGGTGGACCTCGCAGAAAAATGTGTGGAGGGCATGCAGATGAACTAGGTGAACTATCTCATCAATGAGCTAGAGAAGGATTGTCGCAAAGACTAGGATTTGGGATATGAATTCCATTATAGCTGGTTGATCATTTTGATTGCATTTGTCACTTGGAAAATGCCTGAAGGAGCCACCTTCCCAGATATCGAACCCTTAGAGTCGTTGGCCACTTGGTTTTCCACCCTATGGTACACCAACGACATGACGAAGCAGTGGCAGACCAATGTCGTGTTTGAAGGTCGCCATCAAATTATTTCCACGGATGACACCATGCACCCTGCACCAATACTGACCAATAGAAAAGTTCTACATTTATCCTCATTTCATCTACATCACTGCGCACATAGATGAGAACTAGGAAGAATTATAGTCGTACTACAAGCTTATGGATGATGATATGGAGCAGATTACAAAGAAGTGGTCGAAGGAATTTATTGAACCTATCGCTGATGTAGAATTATCCAACACTGACACCATAGGAAGCCCCATAGTCACATGGGTTGAGTATGTCAAACAATCCAGCAGGACGAAGAAGAAGAAAAAGTAGGAAGAATTCCAGGATATAGAAAGCGATGAGGAGGACAACGTTTTTGAAGATAACAGGTGTGATTCACCAGGAGGAGGAGAAGCCAAAGAAAATGGACACGGATGAGGAGATGAAGGAGAAGAGAAAGGAGGAGGCGAAGCTACACCACCTAAATATCCCCTTGTTGGGACAATGACACCGTAGAAGAGGAAGGTTTCTCTGAAGAAACCTTTAGGCAAGAAGAAGACATGCACTCATAAGCCCCGGTTGGAGGCCACACTCACTGAGGATGACATTAGTCTAGTCTGTGGAGCTATGGAGGATGATTTTGAGGACATATTACATAGATATGGAGAGAATAAAGAGGATATATATGGAAGGATCGAGAAGGAATTGAAGGAAGTACAACAAGTTGTTCATTTGTTCCACGAAGTTCCTACTACATCATCTGCACTTCCCTCATCGCGGACTGCAGAATTGGGGGATGAACTAGCCCAATTGAGAAGGATTGCAGATGCAACAAAAGCTTGATTTCAGAGAACTCAAGAAGAGAAGGACAAGGCTACATAAGCCTTGAAAAAGGATAAGGATGAATTCTTAGAGAAGTTACGAGAAGTGCAGGATAGTGTATTTGCTCATGAAAACAACAAAGCAGAGCTTCAGGTGAAGCATCATGAGGAAAAATCCAAACTACAGAGGGAAAAGGAGAATTTTCTCACAGAGTAATACATGGTCAAAGAAGCGGTGAGTAAAGCATGTCACTTTGTTCCAGGCTTGGTATAGGAGGACTAGGAGCTGGTCGAATCTCAAATAGTGAAGCTCGTTGAGACCCTCCAGCAGCTTCAAACTAGGATGACAGAATTGGAGGCCCAACCAATACCGAGCACCCCGCAGGAGGTGCATGACCAGAGGGAGGAGACTACTAAGAACACACTAGTAAGGATAATATCCCTCACCTCAGAATGAAAACAACTGAGTGATAGAAGAACACAGAAATATGAACACCTCACCGATGATCCAGAGCTAAGGAAGTTGGAAGCACATTTACAGGAGGCACAGCAGTAGGCATTTTTCGTGCAAGCATAGATGAATTTTCTCACTGTGGTAGAAATAATGAAGAGATCCCAAGAGTAGTTTATAGTACAAAAATAGATCACTGACCTCCAGGGTAAGGTAATGGAAGTGACACAGAAGCTACAACCTATGCAGGACAAAGCCTGCAAGGTGTTCGAAGAGATTGATGGATAGGGCTCGCAATTGGATCAAGTGGTTGCAGCAGTAGAACAACGCTTGGAAGGGCATGTTACAGATAAGAGCCTGTTACAAATAAGACAATCGAGGAACTCATTGAGTAGGAGTCTTAGGCGAAGCAGCAAGTCGAGGAAGCTCGAGTTAATCTTAAGGCCTTCGAAGCATCATTGTCCAGACCTGAGTGACTCGGGACGAGTCACAGGTGAGTGTTGGGGGCCTATTGGCCCTCGACCAAGTTTTGAGGAAACCTTGGTCAGATTTGGCCCACTTTTGGACTTCAACATGATGGTCAAAGAAGGAGCACCCAGGCTGAGCTAAGATCGTGGATCTCACTTATTTTGCGGGCTATGTGGACCCAGTAAGGGTTTCTCTAGGGTTTTTGTAATGGGTTTATGGGATGTCGTCCCATGGTATTTTCTCATGTTTAGGCATTATTGTAAGGGTTTGTAAAATATAAATAAAGGTTAATGTATTATAGAAAATAGATCTCAAGTAGTTCTTTGTGAAAAGGAATGTAAGTGGTCGAGGCTTTGTGCTCTACTGTAATTTTGTAGAAGAGGCTAAGTGTTGTAAGAGATTGTGGCTCTGTGACCTATTTTTGGGAAGTAAAGAAGGAGGATCCTGTGATCAGTGCACAGATATCCTATCTAGTGCAAAGCTCGACTCTGCGGCTTAGTGCACAAGAGTGAATGAATGTAATATCTGGATGAATAATAAAGAGGTGAAGCGGTTGGTGGACGTAGCCCCACACTGGGGTGAACCACATATATCTAATGTATTATGGTTCACTTTGTGCAATGTTATCTTTGTTATGTTTTGATAAGTGATTAGATTAGAATGTGTAATGAATATGTATGTTTGGCTTAAATGATTTGATTCTGTTAAAATGCTAGATTTGATTCATAGTGCTAAGTGTTAAGTGTTTGAAGTGCATAATCTTTGTTGTTACTACGTTAGATATATCAATGGGTATGTTCTGTGATGTTAATAAGGTTAATGAGATAATGCATGTTATATTCTAAGCGTTAATAAAATACTCTGTGAAGTGTTATTATCATAGATCTGTGTCCCAACATGGTTATAGACACTTGTGTCCTATAAACCCCCCTACTTATACCTAGGGTGATACTTCGCCTGCTTCGCAGGTGTTGCTAAAAGGGCCAGTAGTTGGGGTTTTGTTGGTGCGATGTTAAGCATTGAACCCTGGGTCTACCCCTGTGCCAACACTAATATTGAGGTAATTGTCAAACTCCCACCTCCAAAGACTCCAAAGGAGGTGAGAAGATTTATTGGACATGTCAGATACTACTGGCGATTAATTGAAAATTTTACGAAAATTGTTGCACCAATGTTTGGATTACTTACAAAATATGTTGAATTTCTTTGGACTAATCATTGTCAAATTGACTTTGAAACTCTAAAAGATAAATGATCTGTGGCACTAGTTCTTAGAGGACCCAATTGGGCCCTTCCATTTCATATATCCATTAATGCCTCTTATACTACAATAGGAGGAGTGTTAGGACAAAAAGAAGACCAAAAATCCTATGCCATTTACTTTGCAAGTAATAGCTTGACTCCTTCTGAGATAAACTATACAGTCACTGAGAAATAATTCTTAGCATCCTTCCATGCCATCAACAAGTTTCATCATTATATCACAGGATATGAGGTATTTGTACATACAGATCACTATGCCATTAGAATTCTCATAAAAAAATTGATTACCAATGGTCGAGTAACTAGGCGGCTCCTGTTATTACAAGAGTTCAATATTGTTGTCCTTGACCGACCAGGAAAAGAGAATTTAGTAGTTGATTTTCTCTCTCACATTAATCATGAAGGTGATAGTATTCATGTTGATGATATTTTTCCAGATGAGAATCTCTTTGCCATCTCTGTAAACACTCTGTGGTTTGCAAATATGGAAAATTATTTAGCCACTAGAAAATTACCAGCTCATTTATCACCTCATGAAAAGAGTCAAATTATAACACAAAGTGCTAACTACTCCTGCGTTGGCTATGACCTTTTTTGTACCTCAAGTGAGACTGCATTGTGCACCCTGTGCATAGCGTTTCCTTATGATTTACCAGGAGGGCCAATAGTTTTGATGGTTTTGTTGGAAACTTGTTTGAGATCAGAATCTGGGTCATCCCAAGAAGAAGTTAACGAACAAATGGTTTTGTCACTAGTTGGAATTGCACAGGATTGAGTAGACAGGATCTATAGAAGAAACGTGCAGAGGATGAAAGTATAGAAGGGAATGTTCAGGCCATGGAATCCAACGAAGGTGGAGATTGAAATATGGTTGAAAACAAAGGAACTTGAGTTTGTGCAAAAGGACAACAGAACCCCTAAGTTAACATCATGCAAATATCTTGACAAATACGTGTTTAGCGACTTGCATGAGGTATTTTTATGTGATTTCTTGCATTTGTTGCAGGAGTGGTTATTGAGGTTAAAGGACAACCACCCTATGAATCAGATCATAAAACTAAAGTGAAATCATGTGGATATTGTGTAGTTACATCAAGTTAATAACAAATTATCACGCGCAGTAGATTTCTGGTTAGACAGTATTGTTGCAGGGTTTATTAAGAAGTTATTGTATGACCACATGAAATAATTTAACAGGGAATACACCATTCAAATTGGTGTATGGATAGGAAGCAGTGGTGCAATTAGAATTTCTGGTACCCAATCTGTGCGTAGTAGCAATTACCAACATGATAGAAAGAGGTGTATTAAAGGAGAGGTTAATTCAATTAATGGAAATGGAATAGGATAGGATTCTAGCAGGATTTCACCAGGAAGTACAGAAAGTAAGGGACAAAGTCTAGCATGACAGACATATTAAAAAAAAAGAGATTTAAGGAGGGAGACATAGTTCTTCTATATGACAACATTTTTTTGCAACACCCTAGTAAGTTTAAAATTCATTGGATAGGGTCATATGAAGTAAATACTATCATAGATGGGGGATCTGTGCAGCTAAAGGATTTGGGAGGAACATAACTAAAAGGAATGGTCAACGATAGTCGACTGAAACTGTACAAGGACAGTCGACCTACTAACTTTTAAAAAGTTGCAGCGCATAAAGAAAGTCATGTATATAGTGTACTATAGTAAATATTAGGAAAGAAAAATGATAAAAATAAATAAAAAGTAGAAAAAAAAAGGAAAACAAAAGTAGAAAAAGAGGGAAAATACAAAATACTAGGAAATATCGTATGCGGCAGATAATGGAATCAACGCGACAAAAAGAAAAAATTACAATGTGCAGCATATGGATGATAGGAAGAAAACACAGTGTGTCAGGGGAAAATTCATAGTAGAAATGTACAATGCACCAAGAAGTTATAGTGCACTTGAGAACGGGCCAACAGTCGAAAAAGAAAAAAACAGCCAGCAGGGTAAGAAGGCGTGAACTGAGCATTTATGAAACTTAATGAATCATGCTCGAGAAGATTTTATGATTTTATGACATCAAAGAAGCATCCCCGGGAATATTTAGGGAATTTATGACACCCCATATATAACTAAAATGCAGGCCAAACTATACTTATTGTGAATTTACATGCCCTCAGAGCTATGGAGCATGAAGACAGGTGATGAATATGCGAGTTTAGAGTCTTAGTAGTTGAAGTTCAATCGAAGAAGGAAGAATTACCCAGGATTTCACCTCCAAAGGTTAGTGCACCTAGCCAAACACCATGGAAAGCATGCAGCAGCCACAGGTCACTGCAGGAAATCGTAGAGGCAGAAAAACTTTTTACACAGACAGAGGGAATCGTCAATGTTGACACAATTCCTTCACCACAGACTAAACCAGTGGGTGCCACATTGGTAGAGGAAGAGGGGTAGACCCCAATGATGGTCTGGATGGACATCGACTCACATGGCAGTGCATGGAGCCACAACCCATTGGCAATAGGAAAGCCACAACAACCTCTGAGGGTCGAAGAAAACCACAAAACAAATGGTTTTGACAGTGAAAGGACAGAATCTGACAGACCAAGGTCACAACCTAGGGTAGGGTACACACATCATGAGGAATGGCATCTCAAAGACATCACGGGGAAACCATAGTAATGTAGGGAAAAAAGAGAACCAGAGGTTGGGACATCTGGCATGCTAGCACAAAGAAAGGGGAAACAACCCATCATGCAGTCCTTGTGCAAGCATCCTGACACCTTGATATTTTTTCCGCACATACCATATGGGGTGCAATCCACACCAAGTTTACTAGGTTACGTTGAAAGTTTACGGTATGCAAACCGCGACGTTTTTGACACCATCCAGTTCCTAGAATTTTCACAACAAGTGTATATGGAGAGCCTAGGCACAGGGCTGTTAGGAGATCCAGTGTTGCATCCAAAGTAGTGGGTGGAAGGATTCGTAAATATAGGGATTCTTAATTATCATAATATTCCTCACTTCAGAAGGGGGTAAGACGTGAAAAATTGCATCAAGAAGTTACCAATGGTCCTCCATGGAGGATTGTTGTGGCTAGACGAAGCAGTCTCCATTGATGTCGAACTAATTTCGTTCATCACAATACTTCCATCAAATGGTGAGAATCTCATGCAGTACATGGATGATAAAACCAAGGAAAAGGAACTCGTGAAATAAATGAAGAAAACCTATGGGATAGAAAGGGGCTCGCATGACATTATCATTAAGTGAATCAGTGACGCGGTCACTAGGATGGAAACAAAATTGATGGCATGCAAATCCTTCGAAAATGTTGCAAGGAGGACGTTCTCGCTGGAGTTGTTGCAGTGGCAACACAGTGCACAAATGGAACCATGCTCAGTTGAGCCCCATACTTATTGAATCTATTCCTAGATGATTGCAAGGATGCACAAGACTTGGGAACCAAGTTCCACTACTCTTGGCTCATCATATTGATAGCTCTAATTGGATGAAAAGATATTACCTACTCATATTTATGCGATAGAGTAGGACGATGTCATGTAGCATGGTACACATTGTTGGGAAGGACTTCTGATTCAAAGTGGAGAAGTGGTAATTCCAACACTTTTGCTTGGTATCTCAATGATATGCAAGAGAATATAGCCAGTACCTAGAGAATATATCTAGAGGTAGTTGTGCAGTACCAGGGGATAGCCAACATTAAGGTTATGCAACACAATATGTGGATCCATACGCGTAACGATCCAGGCAAAGAATGGCTACAACTTCAATTTTGCATCAATGCAGAAGAAGTTGAATGGGCAATAAAAGACTGGCAGGATGACTGGAAGATCCCAGTCATCACCAAGGACATGCCTAAAGGGAAAGAAGTTGAAGCAGGGTCATCTAACACATTTGTACGGGGAATCGCCATGGCCAATAAACCAACACAGCAGATGAAGCCTAGCCCAAATACAACGCAACAGAAGAATGGCAGTGCCCCAAAGAAGGATGGGAAGATAGAAAATAAGCAAAATGTCCCCACGTGGGATGAACAAGGAAGGGGGGACACAACGGCACAATGAACCCCGATGAAAATAACTTTGTAAGAGGTAGGTCCACCCAAATTGTCAATCATACATATAGGTGGGTCATGCAATAAGGCCAAGGCCTACAAAGACATCTTGGAATACATTATCACCAAGGATGATGCTGATTTAGTCACAGAAAGGGTTTAGGACTACGCAGTGGAAGAGTATGAGAAGTCTGAGAACAAAAGAGAAAGGATAATGAAGGAGTTGGTCAACATTAAGCAGGTCCTAGAACATATAAAAGCAGCACAACTACAAGAGAAGGGAGAAAAATCGATCCCTCAATTGACAGAAGCAGGGGATAGAACTGCATAGAAGAGGAAGACACAATCCAACTCGTAGCACAAGAAATTCCTAGCTTCCAGATAATAAGAGATATGGTACATTTCGAGGAGGCCATAGCGCAGATGTCGCTTAAAGACCTAGCATAGGTAGAGTTCGTCTTGGCTAAAATACCAACAAAGGAACTGTACAAGCTACAAGTCAGTTTCACATAGGAAGTGAAATCATGAGACAGAGAAGAAATGACGGAATTGCAGGTCACCATAGATGGAAAGGATGCACTAGAAATTGTGGTAGAACATGTCCAACTGGAGACTATTGTATGAAAATTCCCCTGCGGACATGTGAATTCCCTCTTGAATCTTAGACCCCTATGACCGAGACAGAAAAGTGCTAACTTTGAACACCGACTTTCCTTTAAACATATCCAAGCTAATCAATAGAGAAGAGGAAGAAGATATGAGTACGTTTTTACAAAAATTTTCCTCGCTCAGTCCAAGTTGAGCCTTGATCTCCAAGCCTTTCAACAAGTCCTGCAATCCAATAAACCACGAAGACAAATCATACTTCCTATTCTACCATGATTAGTTCAAAGCTAGATTTATCCAAAAAGAGACAAGTTCATGCAGATGTAGACAATATTGAAGGAAACAAGCCAAGTGTTGGGCTCTAAAGATGTCCTAAAAACAACCTCTATGCATCAACCAAAGGTAGGCACTAGCACAAGCGTTTTACTTGTCGCCTACGTAGGTTCTTACCTTCTGTTTTCAATGCCCAACCTCTAGAGATGAAACACCTGTAAAGGAATAGCAATCATAAAGGGAACGACAATTTTTCTATTCAAAGGAACAACATGACTTGCAAAAGGAACGACAATCGGAACAAAAGGAACAATAGTCGTTACATTGGGCCGAACTAATGTTGAATTAATTGCATTGTAGTATTTACCCAACTATCTAATTTGTCAACCCAGGGGTCGTAAACTGATGAAGCACACACAAAGTATATGCAATATTGAAGTGGGACTAATCTAATCTAATGTTTAAGCTACAACTAGAATTGAATCATTAATCTAACACATGACTAAAATTGAATTAATCTAGTTGCGTAAATGAAATTAATCTAGGAATGGAAAATTGCATAAATGAAATTAATCTAGAAATGGAGAACTACATGAAGGAAAAACAGATACAACAAGTGAAGATTGAATGACACAACAACATATGTGAGCTCACGCCAATGAAACAATCTTCTATTACAATAACCAAATCAATCTTCATAACAAAATAATAAAAGCATGAAAACCAAAACCATGAATCAAAGCTAAGAATCCCTTTCTCTTTCGAATCCTAATGACTACTTTAATTCTCTACTTGCAACTGATTGAATTCTAATTGCTCCTAATTGAATAATCTAACTGAATCCTCATGAAGAGAGAACACTCTCTTTTATACATGAGAGCCTTGAAGATAAGATAACCATCTCATTATTACAGATCCACTTTTATATCAACCTATTTCCCATTATTACAAAATATAATCCCTTTAAACCCTCACACGTATCACTCATATATCTTAGATAAGATATTCCAACCAAATCTCCATGATCTTCTCCTTGGAATGGGCTTGAATTATCTCCTCAAATATTGAAATGATGGAGGAAGTATTCGAGAAGTCCTTTGAATTAATCCTTCACATATTCCTACACATTACAAATCTCACACATATTTGAGATATATATGAAAACATTTTGAATTTCTAACATTTAATCACAAATTCCTTTTAAATACTAAAATGAATAAAGTGGAGAACAATAAGGTGAAACCCATGTATATTTATGGAAATGATATCATGAAAGGTTAATGGGGCGATGAAATGTGAAGAATGATGAAGGGAAAGGTGAATGAGAATAGGACATTTCTGAGCCCCAACACCAAGCACATGTATTAATGAGAACTCAAAAGAGATACGTACAAACCATTGATGAAGTCGCAACAGCCTCTCCAAGTCCTCCTCATCCAGCCCTTGCACAAATCTCCCAAAACCATAGGTTTGATATCCTAAGCTTTCTTCCTTATGATATCATAAGTTTGGTATCTCTAAACTTATCCATGCCCTCATCCTCCATGGAAATCCCTCATTATATATGATTTGGAGGCTTAACCACCATGGAGAGGATCTCTCATTATATCCACTAAAAAAGGGATCTCAGAGATATTTAGGGAGAAAATATTTCTTAAGGATTTTAGGGAGGAAAGATCTCTCAAGGATTTTAAGGAGAAAATATTTCAACCATCCATGACATCCTCCACCTTCCCTAAAAAATAGGAAACCAAATTTGAGGTGGATTCTCACACTTATTTACTTTCGTTTTCATGAATATTAATAATAATTCATGTGCACTTGATTCTCACACTTAATCAATTTCTTTTTCATGAATATTAATAATAATTCATGTGCACTTGGTATTTTGGCCTTCATGTAATATATCCCTCCTCCACATTGACTAGGGATTGTGACATAGGTTATTCCATGGTTTCAAGGTGTATGAGACACTTATATGACACTTATGACACTTAGGGTGAGGTACCTAGGTGTGCAAATTTTATGTGTAACAGAGACACGAGAGGAGAGGCAGTGCGCAGAGAAATTGGAGCAGAAGTTGAAGGAATTCTTCACAAAGATTCCAAATAGTGCGCAGGTAGTCGTGAGCAGCATTGAAGAAAATATTCAAATCATTGTGCATATTCTTGAAGGGTATAAGAAGGAGATCGAGGAACTCAAGGAAAAATTAACACCAATGACTCCTCCCTAAGTTACAGGTGAAAGGGAACAACAGGAATCCATGCAAATAGAAATGATGTAAAGAGAAGCCGAAAAGGTCATGGAACATTTTGAGAGGACCGTGCAACTCTGGATGATGTTGGAGGAAGAAGACAAAGTCCAACAACTAGACCAGCAAGAGGAGAAAATTAGCACTACAATGCAAGAGCTGAAGCAGCAATAAAATGCCATGAGAATTATAGAATGATTGAAAGGCATGCAAGAGATGAAGACCTTGCAGACATAATTGAATATTGTGCAGAAAAATAAGTAGACAAGGCAAACCCAATTAGAACCCCTCCAGGGGCAAGCAACCCAAACAATTGTTGAACTGGAGGAGGACAAGATAAGGATGACCCGAGTTCATGTCGAGAGCATAGAATATCTGAAGGAACACATTAAAACTCATAAGGTAGAGGAGCTCACAGCAAAAGTTGCATAGAAGAAATCCAAAGGGAAGAATTAGAAGAGAATTTCCATAGCTTGGAAAAGATTGTACAGGTTGCACACACTAGCTAAGTGGCTCGGAACGAGCCACATGTCAATATTGGGGCTTGTTGGGCACAAGCCTATTTTGGAAAGAAAGTCTATTTCGGGCGCAGGCATATTTTTGGGAGAGAGGTCTATTTTGGAGAAAGACCTATTTTGGAAAGAAAGACCTAATTTTGTAGCATGCGCAACATGTGGCAAGAAAGTAGCATGCAGAAAAAGAAGGAAAGAAGCATGCAGGAGGAAAAGCAATGTGGTGTGCAGGAATACAAGCCTAACCACGATAGGTTTAGGGTTTTTGACAAATATTGTAATGGCTATAATCCTATAAAGTAGTATAAGTAAGGACCTAGGAGGTCAGAAGTTGAGGACTAGGTTCATGAGGTTCTGGAGGTAAAAGGTCCAGAAAGTTCAAGAGTTTATTCAATAATTGTAAGCAAGGTTGTAATGAGTATTGTATAAGAGTCGAATAAGTTATTTTTTGAGGGTTAGGTCACATGTTGAGGAGCCTGGTGTGATCTAGTCAACCTCATAGAGGGTACTTACCCTTATTTTGATTGTATTACTGAAGATGTAATGCGTGCAACGCAAGATTTTGCAGAAGAATAAATACAATAGCAGAGAAGCTAGATCTTTGTGGACGTATCCCCATGAGGGGGTAAACCACGGTAAAACCTTGTGTTCTATGTGACTTTTAATGAATTATTTACTTTTATATTGATCATTAGCTTAATAATGAATGGTTAAAGTAGCTCTATCAGCATGCATGCATAGGTACAAAGATGAAGGAATCATAGAAGTAGATGAATAATTAACTTTAACTTTGAACAAAGGGTAGTGTGATAATTAAAAATTCAACAGATCAAAATAAAACTAGATGTTCATAAGGTCATAATAATTCCATAACAGCTAGAGGCATATGAAAACAATCAAACTTGGAGTGTGTTTTTCCTCTAAATGTGATGGATCTGAGATCCCTCTAGATCTACGATTGTTTTTTCGACTAGAGATCCATTCTACTGCAATAACACTCAAAATAGTGATAGAGTTTGAGAATATATAAGTACATACCTCTGGCAACAATGATAGGCATCGGCAGACAGTGGCACCATCTAGAAGCAACGACAAGCAATGACGAACCATAAAACTTCAAAGTGCTCCAATTTGCAATCTAAAGGTAACTAGAGATGCACTAGGGTAAGGCGCACGAGAACAACCAAATATTAGGCCCAAAGTTTCACAAAAAGTTTACTGCAACTAGTGTTGTAACTGCAACTGAAATTGGCACTGCAACTGGTACTGCAACTAGTGTTGCAACTGGCATGAAGGAACTAGCACTTCAAACCTAGGGTTTTTTTTAGGAAACCCTAATATCTCAACTTCAAAAACTTCCAAATTTGATTTGAGGAATAGATGCACCCTACTTAGGAGACCTTCTTAATGAGTTTAGTAAGTTCTCAACGAGATTGGCAATGGGGGAAACTGAGGATATTCCTTCCAACGATTAGATTTTTACGAAGGAAACCAACTATGATACCATGTTGAAATTTTGGTATGCTCGTTTAACCATAGACAACGTCACATCATTGTCACCCAACCATAGGCATTCACATATGCCACCCTCGATCACACTAAACTTTACTTAGAATAATTTTGGCAAGCCTACTACAGAACCAACAGATAAACCCTTGTTTCTAACTGCAGTAACAACTCAATACAAGTAGAGTACTTCTTCTCCAAGGGTAGCACACAAGAGAGAGAGAGAGAGAGAGTCTCCATATCCACATAACAATTACCATACACAATTGTAGCAGTTGCAGCTGCACTACTCTCTCTCTCTCTCTCAAACTTGTTGCATACTTAGAAATAATATCACCAAGAATATCACCAAGAAAATCACCAAGAAAATCACCAAGAGAGAGACGAAGACGAAGAGATGACCATGTGCCCTTATTCCTCCTTGCAGTTGTAGTTGCAACTGCAACTACAACTCTCCACAAGACTTGTGCACTAACTGGTGTACAAATGAGCTAAAACTTCCTCTATTTATATTAATTTGTCCAGTGAATTTTCTAGCTGAGCCGGCCTTACTTTCTGATAATTATATTTTATGTTTATCTTTTTCTTTTGGAGCCAACTTGTAACATACTAAGACACCCAAGTCGGGCCATGCTACTACAAAGCACATTCTTACTGAGCTTGTGATAACCAAAACGTGACATACCCATCCATAGTCTAGCTAGGATATGGCATGAAAAGACTCTTGTGGAACACCATACATATATAACTCAACAGAAAATTACATTCTACTAATACATAGATAAATGAAGAAATAACAATAAAGCCTATATGTACAACATATACAGGATAAACACATAAATATAAAACATATACACATACACAGCATGTAAATGAACATAGAAATGTTACTTATCTTTTATATATGACCACCAACTCTGTGCATACCTTCCATGAACCTCCCAACCATAGACCAAGCTACTCCAAGCTATTAGCAATGGGTCACCCCCAAGCTAGGAATAAACTCCACCCGGGTAAATGGATTCCTAGGCTAGGCTGAGACTACAAAAAGTTGCACAATGCAACAGGAAGGATTTCCTCCCATGAGCCTACTTACGCCCACTGCTCATAGACTCTTATTCCCTACATGCATGTCCCACCCTAGGAATATACACCTTCACTTTTCCACAATCCATCAACTACTCCACTTCCCTTCCAGGGCTTCAGCAACAGGATGGATCATGAATTCTTAGAGATCTCTAGTTTTTTTTGGACTCCCTCTAGGAGAAATCACTTTCACAAAAATCTCTCTCACGTGGAGAGAGTTTCTCACAGGCCTGACAACCTTATTCTTCAAATCCATGGGACTGACAACCCACCTCTTCAAAACCACAGGCTTGACAACCTGCTTCTTTAATCCAACTCCTAAGTCAAATGGGTAACCATAATAGAAATCGGGTATTGGCTCTACTTATGACAACAAGCCACACCAGTCCAAAAACTATGTTGGCAAAAACAACCAACCATTCAGACACAACACGATCTTAGGAAGATACAGATGCACTGGTCTTTCCATGGAATGCATGGGATAACTCAAGGTATAGTCGCAGGTTCCAAAGTTGTGTGCAGGTTTCAGAGGTCAATAATGGAGTACTGGTTTGTTGCATGAATGTGTGAGTGCATGGGGAAAGTGGCCAGAATGGCAGAGAACCCCCTAAGAAGGATGTGTTTTCTAAATATAATTGCATGCATCAAGATGGACACATGGCTTCATGAAGCTGCATGAGCTCCACTTAACATTTGTTCCCTTTCCACAGGAACATAGGGTAACATAGGTTATGTCCAACCTTATTTTTTAGGTAATAATAATATAATATTATTCCCACAAAGATAAGCCCTCAAGCTTAGCCATTTTCCTAGCCTCTTAGCCCCATCCCTTTCCCTACCTAGTGGAGCTTAGTCCCCCATTATCTTTTATCATGGTCGGTCTACACATAGTGATGTATTTATCTTATTGATATGAGTATTTACATATACAAAAATAGGCTCATTGGCCTTTAGCATCTAGGCTCTCCGGCCTAATCATCACATAATCCTCCTAGCTTATAATCCCTTGGCTCACCAGCTTATAAAACATGTTACATTTACAATTACAAGTGGGGCTCAGTCTTGGGATATTACACAACTTGTATTTATGGAAGATATATTCTAATATTATTTATTATGTTAGGTTGACTTGTCTTCTAGGGTTTCCACACATCTTTTTAGTGGTTCACTTGCTTCCAGAATATTCTATCCTAAGTCATAGGTTACACGTGGAGGTTAATACCTCCCATAGCTACCAAAACATCAACAATTCAGTTGTCTAAAATCAATACACAGCCTTAAGGTTCCATCTTTATTCTTCACAAAAATAATGGGGGCTCTCCAAGGTGACACACTTAGGTCTATATACCCCTTCTTTAACAACTCTTCAAGCTGCATCTACAACTATTTCAATTCTAGTGTGCTCATTTTGTAAGGTGTCTTGGACAGTGGAGCGGCTCCTAGCATCAAATCAATAGAGAAATAAATGTCTCTCTTTGGAAGAAACCCTAGTATTTCCCCAAAAACATCTTCAAGATCCCTCAAGACCGGATGGTCTTCAATGATTGGAATTTTATCTCTATTTTCCTCTTCCAGATGGACTGCAAAAATATGGCATCCTTTCCTGAAAAGTTTTCCAAGTGCATGTTTGAAATTTCTCTAACAGCTACAGCTCTTGGAATTCCTTGAACCTATCCTTTCTATCCTACATCATCAAGACAGGTGATTTTCTTGTTGTAACAGTCTAGAACAGCATGGTGTTTTTCCAACCAATCCATGCCAATTAGACAATCATATGAACCCAATGGTATGATTTTCACAACTACCTTTGTGTTCATTCCATTCATTTCTATTGGATAATATTTAACCAACTCATTCATTTTCCTCTTCGCCCCTGTGGCTAACTGAACTAATCAAGATTTCTTATGATTACTCCTTTGTAAGTGAAATCTTTCAACAATTTTAGATTTTATGTAACTATGGTTTTCTCCAAAATCAATTAAAATTATTATGGGATGGTAGTCATTATTAGCTTGCACTTCAATCATGAGGGATTGATATTATTCTTTCTTTTTTTCCAAGGTTGCATGGATCCTCGACATGTTTCCTCCCATGTCTTCCAATATTTCATCTTCCTTAATGTTGTGTACAGTATTCATTCTTTCTCCTTTGTGAGGGCAGTCCCTATATATGTGATTTCCCTCACATCAGCAACATTGTATAGGTTTCTACCTTGGCCTTTTCCCAAATGAATCTACCATCCTGGGCTCATTTTGGGTTGACTATCTTTGCTAATTTTCTTTTGAGTTGTTCCTATGAAATGGTGACTTAAAACCTTTCTTCCTTTGATCCCTCTTCCCTTTCATTCCATGTTTTTTGGAAGATTGTCCTTCCTCTACTCGGCTCATAAACATGCTTTCCTGTCATTATGGTCTCCTCCAAAGTCCCAGGGTTATCATATTGTATATTTTCATTGTATATGGAAGGTAACCCACTCAAAAACCTTAGGATTTTGACATTGTCACTCTTTATGAAGCCCACATACTTCAGCAACTCAAAAAACCTCTTCTTATATTTATCCATTGTCATTCTTCCCAACTTGAGTTCAAAGAACTCTTTCATCTTCCTTTCATAGTAATTCTCTAAAAAATATTTCTTCTAGAAATATACTTTGAATTACCTCCATGAGACCTTCTTCTCATCAAGGTGTTTTTCTTTCTTAAGTTGATCCCACCACATGGTTTCCTTTCTTACAAGTGGTAGGCTGCAATTGTTGTTTCTACCCTTAAGGGATAATCATGTGGCTAGAAATATTTATTCATTTCCAAAATCCATGCATCGACCTATTCGTCATTTAAATTCTCACCATTGAGAGTTGGTGGCTTGATTTTCCTAAGTTCACCTTGTAAAATGTTTGACTCGGACCTTCTCCTCTGCCTCCTGACAGGAGACATACTTGGGTTGTTTCATGGCCCTAAACTTGCTCGAGATATTCTAGTAGATTGTTTTGGGGAATGATGATGCATGCTCATACTTATTGATTTTCTATCATTCTTGTGATCATCTATTCTATTATGGGATCTGGATTATGTCACTTCTTTAACACTAGTTTATTTCTTTGTGCCAGAGTCTTTATTGTCTTGCCTCTGCAGCATATTCAGACTTTGTAGTACCTCCTCCTCAGATTTCATAACATTCTCATTAACTGCCCTATAGCTCTACACTTCCCTCTGTAGGATTCTCATAGTCATAGGCTCATCTCTACCTCTTCTTCCATTGGAATATGTCTCGGCATTCCCATGTTGACATGCATACCTCTGACTTCCTCCTCATGGTTGTAAGATCCCTGGACATCTTACATAACTCCAATCCTCATATAAGAACCAAATTTGTTTTCTTGACCTCTAATTCTGCAATAAAATTTGCATGCAATAAAATTCTTGTTAGGTAATGTGTGTGTGTGTGTGTGTGTGTGTGTGTGTGTGTGTGTGTGTGTGTGTGTGTGTGTGTGTGTGTGCAGTTTTGGAAAAATAATGCATAAATTTTCTTTTCTTTAATGGCCACCAGTCATCTTATTCTAATCTCAATACAACATCTACTGCTCAATTCAATTTTTTGGGTTGATACATATATTCTCCTCCTCCATCCCTTTCCAATGATTATTCATTTTCACAAATCTAAGCTCTGAGCAAAAGTTATGGGCAATTAAATATTTTCACCTTACCCCTCTTGTGCACCTTCCTTCCTAGTGAAAAATAATCTCAAACACCAACTTTGGCCACCTATAGAGTTAAATATGTTAGGAACCAAGGAAAAAAATTTAGGAGACACGGATAATACTACTAATATTGAATTCATAGAAACTCTCATAATATCAAATTGATGCTCCAACCAAAATTTGCAGCAACATGAAAATGACAACTTTTCCCTTTTTTCACTTTCTCTTGACTTGAAAATTTTAGACCTGTCTAAGAATCCCTACAGCAACTCCTCTAGAATTTTGATATAATCCCAATTCGGTATCTTCATGACTACCTTTTGAACGATTTTTCAAAATTTCACCTTTATCCAGGCTCTAGGCTAATAGTTACAACCTACATAAGTTTTGATTGTTTTCCCATTCTTATCCTTATATTCTACAAGTGTATTCTCTCTCATTCTGTAAAGTTTCAGGTGCCCAACTTCCATGTATAGGTCCATGGTTGTCTTATATGGTCCATGATATTTCCATACATTGCTCTTATACCCCAAACTAACTTCTAAGGAAAGAGTTATGCCTTCTGGAAATAAACTAGTACCAAATTATATCATGTGTTCTTTCGGTTGTAAATTTCTCATACAAGCTTTGTTTTGTGCCAAGAATATCTCATTGGAAAGATATGACTTAGTTCTTTCCTTTAAGAATTTGAAAATATGTGTATTGAAGGTACATACAGTTTTGTAAAATTCAGACAACTGAAAATGTTGTTTAGGCCCTCAAAATGCCTCCGCAAGTTGAAGACCTGCAAAGACTGAAAATTTTCATGGAAAATTCGGATGACATGGCATGGTGCATGCCTTTTGATTCCATGTTTCCTCCTATTATTTGGCCATTTCATCATTTTTAAATCCTATCGACTCCCCTTCTTGATTTCTTCCCATCGAAACAAATAACTTTCCCCACATTTGTATATCCTTCTGAAACCCAAAGTCCAAAATCCCTTCGATCTTTCTCCTTCGGAAAAAACATTTATGAAACCATTTAAAACACTTATTTCCCAAGACCATCATAAACACTCCTTCTAGAAGTTTTATTGACCTAGGCCTTCCCAACATAGTCTTCTGAAATGACCCCTTCCAACCATCGATCCCCAATTAACAGTTAGATCTAATCTCTTCTCCTAATGAACAGTCATGATTCAACATTGAGCTTTTGACCTTTATCTTTACCAAAATCCATTGTGGGTCCCACCTATACATGACTGTAACATGAAACTCTTTAATTCACCTTCCCTTGTTGACATATCCTCTGACATGGTAGGTTTGTGTGTCATTCTCTTCCGCCCTCAGCCCTTCTAAGACAACATGTTCGTCTAATAGATCGAATGATCAACAATCATGTCAACTAATGGCCCCAATCATTATGGGTTCCCAAGATACACACGGGTTACCTAATTGAACAATCTCTTTTGGAAACACCACACTACAACTAGGCTTTTTGAACGGTCCCTTCTAAAGCCCCATTTCTGAAGGATCTAATGGCTAACATATCTCGCATCCGACAATCCAGATCTTTGTGGAAAATTACAACTTCTTGATCTTTAACTCAGTCAAACAAACTTCATCGGTGTTGAAATCCTTACTCCAACACCTAGGTATCTTGTTATTTAGTTATTTCCTTACTACAAATCAGATTAGTATCTCACAAAACAAATACATTGTTGGAATATTCAACTCAAATAAAGATAATGGAAGCAATACTAGAAACCAAATCATGCACACATAAACACCAATATTTTCGGGTATATTTCCCTGTAAAAACCTTGGAGGGAAAACCAGTACTGAGTTGATTTTATTATGATAAAATTAGGGCTCCCATAATAGGGATATTGTCCCACTGAGAGAAATACAACTACAGACAAACCTGACAAAGTATGCTTTGTTGTATGACCCAGGTCTGGCACACTTTTCGAGGTGTGTGTACCTTTCCTTAATAAAAACCATGTACACGCACTTGTCTCCATTAAAACCCACGTAAATGACCTCAAGGGTTGTACATCAAACTCCATATGGCTCAACCCTTTCATGTGGCATCGCTCTACTGAAACCCACTTGCAACTACATATGATCTCTCTTCTCCTTAACCTGATCTTTATATGGAAGTCATTCTCCACCTATCTAAGATCTCCTTGAATCATAGTCCTTTTTATCCAACTGTATCTCACACACAAGTGTCATACTCCTTCACCCTAGTATTGCTTTTATAATCTTGATTTATGACCTAACCCTAATCTCCAAAGTGATTGATGGTTGAGATTACTTCTCATCTCACTTGAGATCAATGGCTAATATTAAATTCTAATCAATTTTATCATTTCCTTAAATAATCAATTAATTAATAAAATCACTTTACTTTAATAATTCATTTAATTAAAGTAAAGTCTCAAGATATAAGGATTTGGACAACGTCCACACGTCTAGACACTTAGACCAGTATGGAAATACATGTTTGATGCTACCTACATCAATACTTCCCTCTTAGTGAGGAAGGTATTCTACACCACTCCAAGTTTGTCTCTAAAGAAAAAAAACTTCCCTTTAACAAAGGGTTTGGTCAAAATATTTGCAACCTGCTCATCTATGGAAATATATTGAAGCTTCACTTCTCCCTTTTGGAGCCTATCTCAAATGAAGTGATATTTGATCTCAATATGCTTGGACCTGTCATGGAATACTAGATTCTCTGAGAGTTTGATACAAATCTGATTATCACAGTATATCATTGTAATCTCCAACTCTTGATCAAATAAACTTGTAATCAATTTGTGAAGCCAAATGGCTTCACAACTTGCCATACTCACTACCTTTTACTCTACCTTTGTTGAACTGAGTGCTACAGAAATTTGCTTCTTGTTGAACCATGTAATCATTGTCGATCCTAAGCTAAAGCAACACCCCAAGGTCTCTTTCTATCTAATGCATTCCCTACCCAATTTGAGTCTGTGTATCCCTACAAATCTACTCCATCTCCTCCAAGATACCTCAATCCATACACCATTGTATCTCTCAAGTACCTAAGCACATGCCTCACTATTATCCAATGCACGAACCTTGGCTACACCATGAATTAACTCAAGGTGTTCACAGAAAAACATATATATGGCCTAGTGTTGGCCAAATACATCAAGGACCCTATCAGTTTCCTATATATCATGGGATCCACCAACTCTAAATTTCAAGTGATAAGCTTCTTCATATTGGTAACCATATGTGTAGCCATCGATCTACAGTCCTCCATCATGAATCTCCTTAAGATATCAATTGTGTACTTCCCTTGACCAAGGAAGATCTCTCATGATACCTACCATACCTCTAACCCCAAGAAATAATGCATCAAGCCAATGTCCTTCATCTCGAACTCAATAGATAAAAAAAATGTGCACCCTATAATAAGATCCTCTACACTTGTAAGAAACAAATAATCTACGTACATAACTAAGATGATTGGATTATACCCAACAAGTATGAAGTACAAGTTAGGACCTGCCTCACTCTTGGTAAATCCCATACTTTACAAGTATCCATCAATCCTAGAATACCATGTGGTGGGTTCCTATTTGAGTCCTTACAAGGATTTCTTAATCCTACACATATGAGACTCCCTCCCATGTACCTCAAATCCATGAGGTTTCTCTATGTATAATTCTTCCTCAATGATCCTGTTGAAGAGAGTTTCTTTCACATCCATATGATGTATCCTCCACCTCATAATTGAAGCAATAGAAATAAAAACTAGTCGAATAGAAGCATGCCTAGAGACTGGAGAAAATGTCTCCTTGTAGTCCACTCCCTCTTTCTCAAAGACCCCTGTTGCCACAAACCTAACCTTGAACTTCTCGATGCTACCATCTATAGTATGCTTGATCTTGTAGAACCACTTGGAACTCAAAAATGACTGCCCCTTTGGTCTCATCACTATGTTCCAAACAACATTCCTCATAATAGAGATGTACTCCTCTACCATGGAATATTTCCATACCTTATTATTTGTTTCTTCATAAAAACTGAAAGGATCATCATCAATGATGTTACTCATAATCACCATATATTTTGGAAAATTCCTTGAAGGCCTGTGCTCTCTGACCACATTCCTAGGAGCCTCACCAACATCCCTCAATGTCTGCAATAGCCACCTAGTTCTCCTAACAGGACTGGAAGGGGATAAATCCTCCTCCCTACTTTAATTTTGAGTTGTTGATTGTTTTTCATCCTTCGTAGCATGATTCTCCTCATTCTCTGTCACTACTGATGACTCCTCGGATATTTTAGATGCCAACTTCTCCTCAAACTTAACATCCCTACTCACAATTCTCTTCCTTTGTGCTAGAATGAAGATCATGTAATCCTTTGAAGTCTCACTATACCCCAAAACAATACCCTTCTATATTGAAGGCTCTAGCTTCATCCTCTTCTCCACATGAACATGGATGTAGACTGGACAACCAAAGATCCTCAAATGTCCTATATTTGGCTTCACTCCTGAGAATGCCTCCTCTTGAGTCTTGTCGCCTAATATCCTATGAGGACTCCTTTTCTACACATATACTTCCATGTTACATGCCTCTATGCAAAGAAACATAGGAAACTCTTTATCATGTATCATAGCCCTGGAAAAATCAATGATGGACCGATTCTTTCTTTCCACAACCCCATTTGTTTTAGGGTTGTATGAGACTATCAACTCCATCTTGATCCCTTTATCCTTGCATAAATACTTGAAGTCATTGGAGGTGTACTCTTCCCCTTTGTTCAACCTCAAGACCTTGAACTTGTTTCTTGTTTGGTTCTCTACCTAATCTCTAAACTCCTAAAACTAACTGAAGACCTCATCCTTGGTATTCATAAATAATATCCAGGTTTTCCTAGAAAATTCATCAATGAATGTCACATAGAATGATGCTCCCTACACTAATTCCATTGACATTGGCCTACTCACATATGAATGTATAAGATCCAAGATCCCCTTAGACCTACTCTTGTTTCTTGGAAAAGTATCCTTGGCATTCTTTCCAAGTGCACACCTTTTGCATACTCCCTACTACTCAATATTGAACTTGAAAAGACATGTAACAATCCCCCTCAGAATCAACAATGTCATGTAGTGTAGGTGTCCCAACATCTTGTTCCATATCTCACATAGGTTGTCTATGTCATGTACCAAAGCCTCAACATGATTTCCATGCAACCTGTATAAAGTGGCCTCTCTAAACCCAATGACCATCGTTGTGTCTGGGATAGCTTTCTCTAGACATATGAGTACTTTCCCTCTCTGAAAATTAACAACGAAAACCCTATCCTCCATAGCTAATACTGAGAGAAAATTATTCTTCAAACCTAGTATGTAAAGCACATCCTAGGCATCCAATGAACCTCTTTACTAAAGTTGGAATGTAATTGTTCCCTCTCCCTTAACTGCATACTTGGCATCATCACCAAGATTCGCATGAACATATGATTCCCTCTCTGTCAGACTACTAAATAGTTTGTGTTTTTGTCATATGACAAGATGCACCATTGTCCAAGAACCACACACTCTTGGTAGTTTTGTCAGTATAAAGTCAAGAAACCAGTGAGAAATATTTCTCAAATTTGTTGCAAACTATCTAGTTGCATCTATGTTGATTCTATTGTCTGTGTCTTTCCTTTTCCCTTCTTCTTGTTTGGACACTGAGATACATAATGTCCATTCTTATGACATGAGAAGCACTTGATTTACTCAAGTCCTCCTTCTTCCATGGCTATGATTATCCTCCATCACTATTACCCCTCTTAGTAGAACTCTTTCATTTTCCCTTCCTTTTCTTACTGACAAGGGCCAAGTTCTCATCACTACTTCCTTGTTTGTTGCTCTTAGACTCCTCCCGAGTCTCTTCCTAGATGCAAGCATCCCAAAGCCTTTTCCAATCTAGGATATTTTCCTGAGCACAGAATCCCTTGAAAAATGGTTCACATGACTTGGGAATACCACTCAATGCCACATTCACTATCTCTACATCCTTTATTTTATCCATTATGGCTACAATTTGATCACGTACCTCAATGATCCTCATGAAATAGATGGTAAGAGTGTTAAGCCCTAATATTGGCTCATTACCCCTTAATTGGGGCATATTAGATTAGTAATGTTATTTTATTTATGTCGGCTTTAGGCCATTAGTTGTAATTTAGATTAGTAA